>JABXWE010036096.1:0-32075 GCA_014611495.1 Limonius californicus
GGACCTATTATTAAATCAAAGTAGATAATAGTATATTATTATACGAGTTTCATAACGGGCTTATTGTAGCACGCGTGGGTTTGGGGCACGACGAGCGTAGCGAGGAGTGCTCCACTGGAACAAGTGCTACAATGCCCGTTATGAAACGAGTATAATATACTATTTTATCTACTTTGAGATACTTGTTATGTAGAAATTCAAAATTTCTGATAGAGTTTGTGGTTGTGTATATTCGACATCTGACATTTGTCGTTTTATGACCAAAGTGAAAGCAAATGTTACCAATCTTAAAAACCAAAAAGTTACCAAAAACAGTTTAATAATAGAGGATTTTATTACCAATAACCGTTTAATAATAGCCTCCATTATTAAACTGTTTTCGGTATCATAATGGACCTATTATTAAATCAAAGTAGATAAAATATTTTGTAACATAAACGCCCATGCGGGGTCTCTACGAGACCCCACTTCCCTTAAACACGTTTTAAACTGAAGCAGACACGACGAAGTGTCACAATAGACTGAAGTGGAGTGCAAGATGCATTAACCCATACATACCTGAAGGTGGTGTTGCCAATTTGTTCAAATAAAAAAGATACTAGGGAATTTGTAACGCTGGGGTCCCTAAAGGACCCCCAACGGGCGCTCAAGGGTTAAGCAAGTTGTAACTAACTTGTTGGGCAATGTTAAAGACCCAAACTATGAGCTTATCGTAGCTAATATGATAGACAAGTTCAAAAATCTGGGGTGCCTGATGAGCTTTAAAGTCCACTTCTTACACAACCATCTTGACTTTTTCCCTAACAACTTGGGTGATGTGAGTGAAAAGTAGGGGGAGCGGTTTCACTAGGACATTAAGGTAATGGAGAAATGTTACCAGGTATGGTGGTATGTCAACACGATGGGTGATTACTGCTGGTCACTTCACCGGGAATAACAAAATGCATCACATCGGAGAAAAAGTTACATAAGAACCTTTAAAGAGAAGAGAAAGGAAATACAAAACAATAAGTACTTAAAATATATGTACTGAAGTGGTATATTGTGAGTTAAGTTTAACAAAATTTGTAATTAAACAAAAGTACAGTATCAGGTACATTTATTTTAATTTTTATAGAGCCAATTTGCCCCATTTTTAAATACAATCGAGGTCATATTGTGAAAGAACTGTGGGCGATACAAAACACTGATACCAGATACGGTTTCAGCACCCAAAATACATAAGATACAGCTGCATTTGTTTAAAAACATTTCATAAAAATTTTTTTTGTTCGCCTGTGTAATTTATGTAAGGACCTTACATTACATTACCAGTGGTCTAGCATTGATACGATCATTCAGTGGTAATGTTTAACAACAATTGTTATTGCTAGTCTGTAGCATACATACTAATGTGGTGTCGTGTGGGACAGTAGCAAAAAAACATTTAAGTTCTCTGACCTCGTTCAGTCACAAGTCTTACTCTGGTTACTGCGCTAAGAATCATTTTCTAAATTCTCTGTCACACCTATTTGAAATACTTATATCTTTAAGTCATCCACCGTTTTCTCTTCTATGTAGGAAGCAACGAAGCAGTCAAATCCTAATATGTTTAACCCACTTAAAGGTTTTATGCTTCTACTTATCTTTGAAGTTCCTTTATTACATTTCCTGGTAGGGGAAGCGTGAAACACCATCCTCGTTCTCTGACCAGAGTTAAGCAACGCTTGCTCTGTCCAGTACTTATGGGAGTCCCAAGGCTGCGTTCAACACGGTGCCTCGTACTAATGGATGGGTACGTTAAACAGTCGACCCCGGATCCCAGATTAACCCAATGACAATCGTTAGAAGGGTTAAAACATTGAAAAGATTAAATACAAAATGAAAAATAGGTTCGGCATAAGCTGTGGGTGCAACGGTTGAAAGGCCGCAAGCCCCATTACCTCCCTGCACATAGCGAGAAGCCAAATCCGGAGTGAAATGACACCTCGAAATTGCTTCGATGGTAAATGAAAATTTGATTTAGAAGATGACGATTAGTTTCTCATAATAATGGTGAGGCTCTGTAGAAGGGTACCACACTACAGTTGCACGAATATAGTCTGCTTGGCCAGAAGAAGACATTCAGCGACATCCTCCAGGTGGTAGACCTCCACATAGCAGCAATGTTCGTGAAGATCGACTTCTTCGAAGAATGGCTACACGAGACCGCTTTCAAACAACAAGGTCTGTTCTGTAGCATGGATGCGAGCTCTTCACCGCCACGTGTCAATGGCAACAATTTACAGAACAATCTCTTCTTTTGGACTGCGATCCTACCGTCCATTCCAACGGCTCCCTTTAATTGCACATCACAAGGCTGTTAGGTTTGCCTGTGTCAAGAGCGGCAGCATTGGAATCAGCAATGGAACGACATTGTCTTCAGTGACGAATCAAGATTTTGTTTGTTGGCAATTGACGGCCGTAGGAAGGTTTGTCGATATGGAGGAGAAAGACGAAATCTAGAGTTTGTTGAAAGACGCCATACAGTTTTAACACCTGGAGTTATGGTTTGGAGTGCGATTTGTTTTGGTACAAGATCACCTCTTGTGTTCGTCCCAGGCAGTTTAAATGCTCATCGCTATATTCATAATGTCCTGGAACCGATGTTAGTACCATTCATGCAGACGTTGCTAAACGGTATTTTCCAACAGGATAAAGCACGTCCATACACTGCAAACATTACCAGAACGTACCTCCAACAAGCACAATTGCAAATTTTGCCCTGGCCTGCACGATCGCCGGACTTATCGCCGATCGAACATCTATGGGACATGATTGGCCGGCGGCTAAGATTATTGCCAAGGGCTTCTAACAACTTAGACGAGCTGAGACACCAACTTGAGTTTATATGGAACGAGATACCCCAGGAGAACATAGACCATTCATTCATACTAACATTTCCCCCCGGAACCGCTTTCGCATTACTTCGGGGGGTGCGGGCGTCCCTTACACACTAAACATTCATGCAACATGCACCCTAAACTTAACTAGGCGAAATGCGGTCGCCCTAGCTGGGATTCGAACGCCCCAGCAGATCGGTTACATTTTTATGTGACTTCGAGTGGCAGCGCGTTCTCGCACTACTCCACCGAGACCCCTACTGCTAGCACGTTACTCTTAGATATAGATACGGTTTCAAATACGAGTACAATAAATATTTTATTTACATACAATTCTAGAAATTTTAATTTGTCCGTCAAGTAACCAAAAAATATTTTTTCTTCTGCTATAATATTAGAAACTATAGTATTCTTTCTTTATTAAATTGTTACTTGTGTCTAACGAAAACCGGCAGTCAGTTCTTAAAACAATAACTTTCTAATATGATCCAGATGCTCAGGCGACTAGTATTGTAGTTCTTAATTTATTTGGAGTGACAGAAAAATAAACTTTAATTAACCATAAATGTTAATTTCAATATATTAATATTTGAGTTGAGTTGCACGAACAAACAGTGGCATACAAAAAATTTGAAGAAAATAGATGTGATAGATGATACCTGCAATCGATAAAATTCTTACATTAACCGTCAAATGACAGTACTGGCCCTCTAATCATAATAATACATAAGTAATAAGAATTTCAGTATATTTCAAACCAAACTATTATTACTTCTAAGAACCAAATAATTTGAGAGTTGCGTTCCAAAAGGTATTACTATTTTAGTTCAGTCGCTTTCTATTTATGCTGATTACAATGTCAAAACAAAAAATCGTTAAGACACCTGTAATGAGAAGAAGAAACTTACACAACGTTTTTAGAACGATTGCTACTAAAATGTCGACGAGTTGTAGTATTCCAGATTCCACAAAACTCGTATATTTCATTGCTAGTATACTGGCACTGGTTCCTCCATATAATACAAACCAACGTCTTAATTTGTTTTTATGCAAATGTTATTCTTCTGCAGTAGGAATCATTCTAATATGCGCTCATGGTGTCGGATATAGTTCTATATTAGAAGCACCCATGGACCATTCAACTTTATTATTTCTTCAGTTAACAACATTCACTGTAGCCGCAGTGACAATTGTTTCTTCCATTTGGATTACTGCCTTCTGGAATTTTCAAAAATTTAAATCTTTTTCTGATAAGTTTGATGCAACTGAGAGCCAATTGCAACGAAAACTAATAGTATCCGGAAAATATTATCGATTTTTCATTGAAGTTATTTTAGTACATGTTGTTTTTCTGAGCACTGTTGTTTACGATACTGTTGTTACGTTACCCATAATGAAAATCGGGTTTCTCAAGCAAATTATTATAAGACGAACTGGGTTGTACTATTTCTTAGTTTTCGTACTTTTAATTTATAATTACTGCTTGACATTTCTAGCGAGTTTTGAAAAGTCAAATGACGATTTGATATGGCACGTAAAGTCTTATTTGCAGCAATTTAATTGGAACAATAGAAATAACGCAACTATGAAAATTAGGAAAACTAGAAAAAACTACAATCAGTTAACCAAACTAGTACGACAATTTAGTTTAATATTTGGATGGCAGATGTTGTTTCTTTATGTCTCTATTTTATCGCAAGTACTTGAATTCATTGTTATAGTAGCGTTTTATCCCATCGGAGTAAGTGTGAAATTGAAATACGGAGTGTATTTTTTGATGTATACGGTGAGTACAATAAAGTAAAAAATACGACTTTTAGATGTTTTTTGGTTATACAGGGCATTTAGAAAAAGGTACAATAATTTACCCATGCATATGTAGGTACTCATCCAACCAAACAAAAATATCTTAATCAATATGTCCGCAAACCAACTGTTTCAGACGTAGAGGCGGCTTTGTATGTTAATCAATAAATTGCAATAGTAAGCTATTCATTTGCCATGGAATAACAATATTTAAGATATTATTATTTGTTTCTTGTGCGCAATTGCATCCGTACCATATTTAGCGTGCACAAGCTCTTTGTGTGGCCGAGGATGCTTCAAGAACGGTCTTTTGTAAAATCATACTGAAAAAAGCTTGCAATAAATCTGCTTTGCTGCTAATTTACGAATAGCCGTATCATCAGAGCGCACTAACGATGTTCGGTCAAACAAAAATGATCCCGCTGTTTTCGATAAAAGGCATCAGCATCAATTTTCGTGTAATATTTGACTGGATATTTTAGACCGTCTGATAAAATCAGTATTTTTGTCAAATCGTTTGACTGTATCTAAATTTCTTGAATGACGCATTAGCTCTGTCATAAGAAGAAGTGTACCTGCATGATAGGGTTCATCTATGGTTTATTCACAATGGGACTCTTTCGCATCTATTGATTACAACACACAATCGTAGCAATTGGTTTGCAGACACACGTTAATTAGGACTTCTTTGTTTGATTGGGCGAGTATTATACGTTGATAAGCTTTCTCCAAGTTTCCTTTTAAACACCTTGTATATATGGTCAAGTTTAGACTGACATTTTGGAAAATGCTATTAGTCGAAAAGGTGTTTCTTAAATTCTGATGCAAGTCCTGCTAATGCTAAACCAAGAACAGCAACGGGATTCGGAGTAGGACAGTTTATTAGATCATCCTTTCTGCTTACTTGTATGTGTATCAGACAAAATATAGATGTATTTATAATAAACGGACAATAATTTGGAAACAATATACCGTTTTCACAAACCTTCTTCAAAAACAGTGGTTATAAATATGGCTTAATCGCCCTGTTGAATTCGTGTTTACACATTTTCGTACGTTAATGTTTGGATGTACTGTGTGCCTAGGGTGTTTAAATCAATTTTAGAATAAACATGTTGAATGGTAGCCTAGCTTAATCAGAAAAGCGCGATGCGTGCAATGTGCAAATCATTATTTTTCAAACTTTTATTAAATAACCCTTAATAAAGAGGTTAAGCAGACTTTTAGACAAATTCCTCTTCTCTGTAGGTATCTATCATAAGTTTCTAAACTGAGCTATATTTAGATAACGTCGCAAATACCCTTAGTAGTGCAGTATGACAGAACAGAATCCAGAAATATTTGCGAGTACTTTTAAAGACTTAAGTAAAAAACCACTGGTGTATTTTAAGTTCGCATAAATTGCGCTGTGATTATGAAAGTAATGAAAAAACCATTAGTCGTTAATTCCGTATATTCTTTGAGGCTTTCGCGGTTTCTCGAACTGTCAATATTACAATTTATTTTCGGCTTAGACCGCGTCGTCATTTGGGAACTACACCCAGCATTATCAGGTAAGGCCGACATTTTAGCTTGTCTGCCTTTACAAGCATTTGCTCTAGAAGTTTGATCCATATTTGTTCCTAGGCCCTGCCTGCCTAAACAGGACCGTGTGCTTATATTAATCAAACCTTGGGGCGGACAAGGATTTGATCTTGATGTATTTTGTTTGCCAGGACTTATGCTTATGCGTGTTAGCTGTTTGTGAACCCATACAAACTATAATGTTTCGCAAGACATTGCAGCTTGCATCTTCAGAGTGAATAGAACACTGGGTTCACAAACAGCTAACAGGCATAAGCTGATTAAGTATTGTTGTCCTGGCAAACAAAATACATCAATATCATATCCTTGTCCGCCCCAAGGTTTGATTAATATAAGCACACGGCCCTGTTTAGGCAGGCGGGGCCTACGAACAAATATGGCTTTTTAGAGCAAATGCTTGTAAAGGCAGACAAGCTACAGGTCGAGCCTTACCTGATAATGCTGGGTGTAGTTCCCAAATGACGACGCGGTCTAAGCCGAAAGTAAATTGTAATATTGACGTTAATTCCTTACTAGGGTTATGATAACAAAATAGTATTTGCATTCATTTGATATGTATACGCAATTAACTGATCTCTTCAACAGTTTAAAGAATTTCTGTTAACACATTGATAGACTAGTTAAAAGTCTGTCTAACTACTCCAGCAATAAACATAAATTGCCTGGTTTAATATTACATAACAGCGTCTTATATTATTTGAAAGTTTCTAACACAATATTTTTTCAGGTTATGGGAGTAGTTGTGGCTGTAACTTGCGACATGACAACCAAGGAGGCCCAACGGACAGCTACAGTTTGCTACAATTTACTTTTGGATGTTCCTGCAGTAAGCAACAATGTCCAAGACCGTATTCTACGAGAAGAGCTGATTTTACTTGCACAACAAGCCACGCACCAATGTCCTCACTTTTCTGCAGCTGGATTTTTTAATGTTGATTACACCATGTTGTTTGGTCTTCTTGGAACTGTAACCTCTTATATAATTGTACTTATACAAATTAATAAATAAATGTTTGTGTGGCGGTGGATTAAGTTGTCGTGAGAGTAACCACACTAACAATATGACTGTATGTATTCCCAGTACTTATTTACATAGCGTAGTTCAAACTTTGCAATTATGTAGCAAACTCATGATGTAAGTGTTTTATAGAATGGTCTTCTTGGTAGTATTAGAGATTAAGTAATATTTGATTTGTAATTGTAAACAACAGTCCTAAATGATACTTCAAACGTGTTCTTGAACAGAAATTGTTAGTTTTGTTCTTTAAAAGGTAGGCACCAATAAATGTATTAAATGAAATTGTTAGTGCTTTTGCTATTTCGTTTTCATGCACTCATTTATAATCTTACGTATAACTTATTTTTATGTTTAATTTCCTCAATAATGGTAGAACTATTCCGGAGCATCTGCCAACAAACATCTAAGTCAGTGTTAATGTGCACCAATATCAGAAATTTTTTAAAAGTTGTCTTAGTAAAATGGTAATATTATAATAGATAATTTTTGAACTATAGGAAAGAATCATTTTTTTACAGAATTTGATGCATGACCTTTAGTAATACTATTAGCCTATGGTAATACATGAAAGCTAATAAGCAGAAGCACACTGTCGTGAAAAATGCTAGGGGATGGTGGCAGTAGTTTTACTCTTGCTTTTATTGTCACTATTATACACATTAAAAGAAAAAACAATTATGTATAATCGAATGTTTCTATAGTAAAGCAACCAAAATGTAGATGTCTTGATATTTACTACAAACCCACGCTGAATATCATGCCGATCATATTTCCGTTATGTATAAACAACAAGCGGACATAATGAATACGGTTTATGGAAAGGGGAGCATTACCAGAAAAAATGTGTAAACGATCACTGCAAAATTATGTATGCTGTTAGGAAAATTATTAAAACACTTAAACCTCATTTATGATTATTTTTAGAACATATACATACTCCTACAGGAACGAATCACACAATATAAAGTGTATTTGAAATTACTTATACGAGGGTTGTTCTCTTTCTGCTGAGCCTAGTGAAATAATACAAAATTTATTGACAAAACACATTTATTTATTATTTTTCCCTATTATTCCCTTCCACAGTCAACGCATTTTGGCACCCGTGAAAACCAATCGTCAAAACATTTTCTCCAATCTTCCCGCGTTAGGTAATTTATTTAATTTTTAAATGCGTCAACCGCATTTTAGGCCGATGTAAAACTAAAATTATTCTTTACACGGGGAAATAAGAAGAAATCATTAGTTACTACGTCTGGACTATACGGTGAAAGACCCATTATTTCAATGTTTTGGGCATTCAAATACTCGGTCGTTCGAACAGCTGTGTGCGCCCGAGCGATATCTCGATGCTAGATCATCCTTCCGCTTGGACGTTTTTTCGCGAACATTTTGGAGAACTTGTGGCAAACAAATTGTAAAGTACCATTTAGCATTAACAGTAGGACGATCCTCCAGTGCTACAGTGGATACGTGTCCAGTAGTTAAAAAAAATGCGATCTTTCTTTCGCCTTTTTTCACGAACAACTTTTGCTGGATCCGATTCGTTCTCGAAAGACCCAAACTGCCGACTGTTGCTTTCTTTCAGTATCATAGCAATATACTCACGTATCATCACCTGTAATGATACTGTACACCAAATGAGACGATCCATTGTCAAAGCGATCCAGTGTAAATCCGCATCATGCCACACAGTTTTGTTTTTAACCCAAGTCAAATTGTGAGGATTCCAACGGGCACAAAGCTTACGTACCATCAAATTTTTATGTAAAATGGTGCCAATTGCTTTCAGACCAATCTTTAAAGTTACTTGAATACTCCTGGCAGTAACATGCCGGTCCTCTTCAATCATGTTTCGTACAAGACCAATATTCTTTTCTGTAACTGCCGTTTTCGATTTAGGAGCTCGAAACTTGTCATTTAAGAAAAATTGACCGCAGTGAAACTCATTGTACCACCGCTTTACGGTAGCTAAGAAACACGACTTGTCACCAAACAATCGATTGATTTCCTCAAAACATTCTTTACGGCTTAAGCCACGCGTAACATTGTAAAAAATCACAGCTCGATAATGCTCTTTATTCAATTCCATGATTACTTGGGGAAAGGATTACTTTAAAATTATGTATTTTAAAAACCTTCAAGTGTATTTGACAACTTTTACTATAATTAAACTTCTGAACAACTACATTAAAATGTTAAGGAATTTGTTTCAAAATATCACAGCCTGCTATTTAGGTTCAGCGGAAAGACAATAGGGCTTGTATGTTAAACAATATTTTGAGATTTCGTGTATTGTGGCTCTTTAATTATTACTTAGTAATATCCAATTCTGCAACAGCTAGTTCACTGAGCTGTTAAACGTCTCCTCTATCCTGTGTGTTGTTTAGTTAGAGTGTGATAGTGTTATAGCGAGCAAGTAAAGGATATGTTCTTAAACTGTACTTGCTAAAAGTAATTAGTTCTTGACCATTTACCCTTTTATAAAATTTAATACTATGTAAATATCATGTTCTTAAATCTATATTATTTGAATTTCAAATGGAAACGTTTGCGTTAATGCTTTCTGCAGACCGTTTCATAGATCACGAGTAGATTGACCGTTATTGTTGAAATATGCTACGATGCGAAGGTAAGTGAAATATTTTAAACATTTCCGAGACTTCGTAAATGAATATTCATTGTTCACTAAAAGAATTACATACATACAAAGGTTTTATTTCATTAATATAATTATACCAACATTGACTCTTACGGGCTGGAAGAAGTTATTCAATTTGTATCTTAATATTAGTACTGCTATTTTCTGAGAAAAGTATACAGCAACATATTTACTGAGGTCCGAGAATAGTTACGTAAGCCGTTTTTCAGCTGAAGTAGCCCAGTACGGTTAAATAATAATTTGCGCCTATTTAACGGAGTTAACGTCCATATTCTCCAAATTGTCCGCTAAAAGATTAAACGCCCATAATCTGAAAAAAGAAAATCGATGCCTTCGTTCTCATTCTGTTACGTTATATCACAGGAAACACAAACACGCCTTGAATATTTAGGAACAGTTCATGTAAAAAAAGGAGCAAGATATAATAAATTCCAATTATACAATATAGAAGGATATCTACGTAGACAAAAACAGAACAGGTTGGAAAGAGTTTATCGCAGACTGTGGTACGTTGGAAGCTGTAAGCCCACTCTGACCCGTTCTGTTTCTGTCTACGCATTTTACTCCTCCTTAAGTGAAATCTTACAGGCCTGTTTATATTTACGTTGATGTAATGGAACAGAATGAGGAAGATGATATTTGTCTTCTTTTTCTCGCCTTGAATAAATTCAATAAATAATGAATAAAATAAATAATAAATTCAATTTATACAACAAAGAAGGATATCTGCGTAGACAAAAACAGAACAGGTCGGAAAGAGTTTGTGGTACGTTGTAAGCTTAAGCCCACTCCGACCCGTGCTATTTCTGTCTACGCATTTTTCTCCTTAAGTGAAATCTTGCAGGCCTGTTTATATTTACATTGGTATAATGGAACAGGATGAGGAAGATGATATTTGTCTTCTTTTTCTTTTAAATTGTGGGCGTTTAATCTTTTAGCGGACTTTTTCTTCTGAATTTACTAGAGTGACGTTCCGTACTAACCCAGGAGATCTACGTTTTTAGATATTCTCCGAGACACCGTTGGTAACAGCGTGCGAGCGAAGATTTCGGTCACCCATTTAAGTGAGAAAAGCGCGGATCGCTTAACTCTGAATACTGTTTGACCAATACTCGCGGTTGTCCGGCACGCTGCTCCCCTAGCCCAGCATGGTAAGAAAGCATAACATAGAGATATTTAGAAACACTTTAATTCTCAACCGCCATGAAACATCGCAACTTTTCACTGATTTAACCGACCTTGGGCCCTTTAGAGTTTTTGAGATACCAATGGTGAGCAACGAAAATTTCACGACCCTGAATATTAGATGAGTTCGATTATGGTTATAGACAGTGTTGGGTAAGTTACTCTAAATAAGTAACTAAGTAAGTTAATCAGTTACTCGGCAAAAAAGTAACTAAGTAAGTTACTAAGTTACAGAATTACAAAAGTAGCTTGAATAAGTTACTAAGTTACCACAAAGTAACTCGTTATTTTTTAAGTTACTTTTTTTTATGAGACGCTACCAATGTACATGCAATTACTACCAACTTAATATCAACAGAAACACACATTTATAAGCAATTGTTTATTAGCAAATATTCTATACGTGCGGGAAGGAACAGGCTTAGAGCTTAGAGGCGCTGGTTCAACGATGTTTTTGGGATTTTCCCAGGATTCTATTTTATTTTTCGTTATTATTGAAATATAGAGACAGTGAATGTATTTTCGTCTGAATTAGACACCCCCAACCTACGCACAGGTGTTAGGAATGTATTTCCCAGTAATCCGCATACCTGCTTAGAGAGCGTCTAGTTGTTAAAGGATTAAAGATTACTGGAAAAAGCTGTCACCGCCCAAATAGGATCCGTCAAATATTTATTATCGACTAAGTACAAGAAGGTATTCCTGTGTTCCGTATTAGCATTTGCATACTAAGGCATTCGAAATTTCAACAAATTCTTCAGCTTCAGGTATAATTTCTTAAGTACTATGCATTAAAAACCGATTTTTAAAATATTTTACATTTGTAGCATGAAAATGTAACTTGTCATATTCAGTTACTAAAATTACTAAATAATTGTAACGTGTTATAGTTACAATTACTGAAAACACAAAAGTAATTAAATTACTATTAAGTTACTGAAAAGTAACTAGTTACTAGTAACGAGTTACTTTTACTTAGTTACTACCCAACACTGGTTATAGACTTATAATATTATAATTTTTATACCGAAAAATAGTTGTTTTATACCACTTTTAAGTTTATATAATATGATAAAATCAAATTCTATCGTTGAGTTTTGTAACTTTCAAGAATTCTCCAGGAATATAGATTGTGATACAAGTACACCGGTCTAAAAGCTCACCAACTCAGTTTAATTGCAGTTGTGCAAATAAATACAGCAACACTCAAAAAGACGAAACACCTAAAAAATAATAAATTATTTCTATGGAAAAGTTGTTTCACGAAACTTTTATAATGAATTTATTGCGTCGAAGCTAAACAGGTAAATGAAACATTGTCGCGTCTCATATTTCTGTTGGGCTCGATGGTCTATTGGTTAGTGCACTTATCTATGAATTCCAGGGCGAAGGGTTCGATTTTGTCTGAGATCGGATAGATTTTTCTGATCGGGAAAATCTGAAAGTGGGCCTTCTGTTGGATTTGAAGTAAAGCCGTAGATCCCGTGCTAGTGTGATGTGTGACACGTTAAAAATGAATTACCCCATATAAGCAAAATTCGTAATTGCGGTCTACAATGGGCCAAATATGGGCTGAATGCCTATTAGATATGCTTGAAAAATCCCGTCCTAGCTCTTGCTTAATTAAAATACAGTACAATTCAAAATGCCTCATCCCTAGAAGCAACACCCAGAGTAATTAGGTTTCAGTTCATCACATAGTGAAGCATATATTGTCAAAATATTCTAAAATACGAAGGTCTGAAACATTTTTGAGTGGTAATGTATATATCTGCATTTTCTGAGATGACATTAACGCTATGCTACGTTGATTTTTATCTTTATAATAGCGAGAAGGTAGTACATAAAAGCATCAGTAAGATCTGTAGGCCTACAAAGCATATTTGGCATTCCTGTTAGGAAACAAAGCAAACGCCGGGCTCCTTATTTCAGCTGCATGCACTACAAAAAACTCTAGAGGGTAAGATGGACAACTGATGAATGGAATTTTAATTAATTTTGTTCAAAAGTTTTATGTTGTTGAAAAAATAAATCATATATGAAAAATGTTGCCACAATCTGTAGCACATTAGGCATGGCTTCTACTACAATGTGCTCATCCTGTTCAAGCCAATCCGAATCGCCTGTAACCAGAAAAACTGTTGTCTTTTTATTGGCAGAACATCGAGGAACCTCATATCCGCACTGATCTATAATGGAAACAAGTATTCATTTCTTCAGCTGGTTCACTTCGTGTACCTCAAAGAGGATTACAAAGCACCAAAACCTTGCTACACTCCTTGAAATACAATGAATACGGCTGGTAGGTCATCGGAAATTTGAAAATGGTCGCACTCGCACTGATAGGTTTCCAAAGCTATTTCACCAACTGTTTCTGCTATCTTTGACTTTCAGACAGCAAGGACACCAAGGCGGGCTATCACAGACAAGGTCGAATTTTCTATGGGGAAGAAGATCATCAAATGGAAACTACTGTTGAATCCCCTGAAGATGCTGGAACAAAGGTCAAGTCTGTGTCGTCAGACAACAGGTAAAAAAGATTATAGAGTGCAGTCAGTGCCGTAAACTAGTACAGATAAAGCGGCAGGAAACAGTTTTATTACGTTGGTTCTGTGCTTCATGGACAAAAAGAAATCCTAAATCTATGATGTGCTGGTTGAAACTCTGACGAATAACTACGGCACACGGTTGCAGGCTGTTCTTCCAACTTCATAATATATCCTTGATGCCCAAGTAGATAAATTCAAGGAGAAAATGGGAGCGTACCGATGCCGGTGAGCACTTCCACCAGGATACACTGTACTTTGAACGCCTCTACCCAGGTCAATATAGTGAAACCAGATGATAGACTACATTCTGATGTTGATTCGTGGAGATAATTTACACTTGATTTGTAGATTTCGAAAACCTTCTCACTTCTAAATCTTTTGACGTCATTTATTTATAATTTTAGTATTAATACAAAGTAATTTTGATTTATACGTAAAGACCTACACTCGCCAATTATTTCATTTATAAGTATATTTCAGAATAACACTGTCCTGGCTACTTAGTTGTTATACAGAAGAAAAATTGTGTTACATGTGAAATATTGGCATTGACAGAGAGTGAAAGATGGAGGATTATGTTTGTTACGGTAACCTTTTAATATTGTTTCTTTTTACATATATTCTACAATAAAACTTAGTTGTTATAAATGGTTTGACATAACAAATTACTATAAGTATGATTACAGTAGAAGATATACTACGATATTAAATTGCTTTAAATGAAAACTGTTTACAGTGATAATCAATTACAAACACGAAAAAATGAATAGATGTTTACCAAAAACAAATTACATTCTGAATTACTTCCTGAAAATAGCATATAACTCATGTGGAAAATGTTCTCAAATGTTAGATATTTTACAATAAATTACACAACTAACTAACTAGTTAACAATTTATAAATCTGAGTGGGTGTTTAAGTATTACAAAGAGTTAAACAGTAAAACATTACAAACAACCCATTCTGAATGCAAGATGTTTTATTGAAGATGTAGTAAGATCTTAAATTCTTAATACAGAAACCTAGCAAATTAATCAGGTTGTCAACTTTAATCGGCAATTAAATTAAATTGAAATATGACAAATAATAATATTAGTACAAGAAGCAGCAAAATCTAGCGTTAGTAACTCTAATTATACATAAATATTCTTCTCCATGAGATGTTTAAAGACTATTAGATTAAAAGAAGGATTTAAATAGATATTTTAACAGTTCTCAAGATAGTATCGCAGCACTTTGTTAGATAACCAAACAAAATGTTTTTTAGATAATAGCTAATGTTACTCATTTATTTTACATCAACCTCTCTATGTTGTGAATAGACAGTTATTCCTCAGGTTTAATTCTCTATTCCACAAGAAGCAGATTCCAAATTCGAAAAAAAATTCTGTTGGGTTCTATAATCAAGAATTGATTCTAATTGTTAGATTCGCAATCGGTGATGGGTTAGAATTCGATTTTAGAATACAGAATTACATTCAAGTATCAGTTTTCATTTTTAAAAACCAAAATCATACTTTAGTTTCAGAATCGCAAATTAAACTCCACTTCCAAAATCGTGAATCTTCATCTTATGATTACCAATATTTCATTATTACTACAAACAAATATATCTGGTTATTTACTCAACCATTGTAGAATAAAATTCACTTTTAATTTCAATCTCTCTAACATTCCGAACGTCGCAAATCACGAACATATGATTTACATATTTCTTGGTCTAAAGCAGAAATCGGCTGCCATTTTATTTTACGGTATCGAACTTATAGAATAAAGTGGAAATCGATTCTTGATTATTAGATTGTGAAGTGCGTTAAAATTTTTATAGTAATAAACATAATCGAGCGGAACTGATTTTAATGATTAATCTGAATACAAAAAATTCTAATAATAATCGTTTGACAGTCTACGTAGTGACCTCAGAAGCAACATTTATGTCCGTAAGTAGAACTTTCTGTATCTTTTCGTTCCTTAACCACTTTACAGCCAAATAAATTTTAGTAGTATGTTTAAAAACTACATTTTTCTAAGGATCCCTTTTCTATATAGTAAGTATATACCAAAACATGTTTTAATAGATAAATTCTACTTGTTGATCTGTATTAACACAATAATATAAGAAGTTACGGTTCCCAAAAGACCAAATAACATTGTATAGTCCACTTTAAAAAATCCTGCTGCAGAAAAGTGGGGACATTGGTGAGTGGCTTGTTGTGCGAGTAAAATTAATTCTTCTCGCAAAATGCGATCCTGGATATTGTTGCTTGCTGCGGGAACATCCAAAAGTAAGCTGTAGCAAACTGACGCCGTTCGTTGTGCTTCCTTTGTGGTCATATCACAAGTTACTGCTACGACTACACCCATTACCTAGAAAAAATAGATACGTATTAGAAAATTCAGAAAAACAGAAAAGTCGTCTACACCTTTTCATTGTTTTGTTGTACCACTATTTAAATTTAATAATATACAGGGTTTTCCAAGGAAAAGTAGCCACCCTCAGTATCTTTTAAAACAATTCTTTAGTTGAAAATCGCCAAGACACGTCAACAAAGACAGCAAAGGGGTCATCTTTTCACGTAAAATTCGGACGTCTGTCATCAACCCCTTACCCGTCACAGCCACCCCCTCTAAAATTTCAAATGGCACCATACCATGTGTGGCACATCGTTGGAAAGGTTATTTCATGAGGAATTCATTCTACTATTTATTTTTTTTATTCGCCTGAAATTGAGACAAAAAAATTAAAAACGATATTTTGTTTATTTTGGTTAAGCTGCTGAATAGAACAATTACCGTTAAAGTAATTGTTCAAAGTGACTTCCGTTAACTTCCATACAATAATACAGACGACTTTGAAAGAGAGAACGAACATTTGCAAGAACTTGCGGTGTCAATTCTCGACGTTCTTCTGTTATTCTCTACCTAAGAACTTCGATGTTGGCCGGCTGTGTTGCATATACTTTGGATTTCAAATGCCCCTATAAGAAATAATCAAACGGAGACAGGTCGGGTGATCTAGCCGGCCATTCGATGGGACCACGTCTTCCAATCCATCGTCCAGGAAACCGATTGTTCAAAAGTTCTCGAACGGGAACAACATAGTGAGGAGGTGCACCACCTTGCTGGAAAACTAGTTCATTTTCAACCAAATTTTTGTCATTTTCCAGTAGTTCTGTTATACGCGGGTGTCAAGAAGCTCAATAACTTGACGAAAATAACCAAAATCAAAGAAGAAGAAGTCAAGAAGCTCAAGGTAAATAGCGCCATTCAAAATACCGTCAATAAAAAACGGGGGAACGATGTGGTTTCCTAGAATACCTGCCCAAACATTAAGTTTCTGGGGATATTGGGCATGGGTTTCCCTAAACAAATACGGATTCGTGTCTGACCAATACCTACAGTTATGCCTGTTGACTTCTCCGTTCAAAAAACGTACACTCATCGCTGAAACAGATATTGTACAACAAGTTCACGTTGTTCAATAGATTATTAGACATAATTTCGCAAAACTGTAGTCTTCAATCATTGTCGTCTTCGTTTAGTTCTTGAACAAGTTTTATCCTGTATGGTTGAAATTTGTGCTTTTTTTAAATTCTCCATACACTGCTTGTTGAAACCCCCGATGCCTGGGAAAGTTGATTTGAAGATTGATTGTTATCCATTGCAACGTGTCCCAAAACAGCAACTTCAACATGTTCATTAATAATTGGTCTTTCTGGTTGATGTTTTCTGTTTGTCACTGAGCCAGTCGCCATGAATTTTTGCATCAACTTTATAACATACTGATGGCGAATGAATTTTTTGGGATGAATGTCATTGAACGCACGCGCTGCGGCTCATGCACAGTCGTTATTTTTGAAACAAAAATGCACAATCTCGATTCTTTCGGCAGTGGTGTAAACTATGTTGACACTTTTATAATATTCAGAATGAACTGAATGTTGACTGACAGATGAAAAAACAAAAGATGAAACAAAAGCATCTAGGTACTGCTATATTCAGCAGCTTAACCGAAATAAACAAAATATAGTTTTTAATTTTTTTATGTCTCAATTTCAGGCGAATAAAAAAAATAAATAGTACAATGAATTCCTTATGAAATAACCTTTCCAACGATGTGCCACACATGGTATGGTGCCATTTGAAATTTTAGAGGGGGTGGCTGTGACGGCTAAGGGGTTGATGACAGACGTTCGGATTTTAGGTAAAAAGATGTCCCCTTTGCTATCTTTGTTGACATGTCTTGGCGATTTTCAACCAAAAAATTGTTTTGAAAGATACTGAGGGTGGCTACTTTTCGTTGAAAAACCCTGTATAACGTAATTGAATATTGAGCAATATATAATGCCATTTATAAATTCAAAAGTATATGATAATTGCTTTTAAATCTTCTGTAAATATTAAAGATTACAAATAAATTATTGATGCCTAAGAAAGGGTTATATAACCTTTTCGGTAAATATTACGCTGTTCTGTTATCACTACAATGATAACACAGTTCGTAGATCTATAGATTCCAATCAAACTAAAGTTACTGAATTGCTGTTTTTCCAAAACGTGCTGTCTTTCGAGCTTTAAATTTCACTTTGTGTGCGTTTTTGAAGTATTCGAGTAAATCCAATCACGTCTTGCATGGAGAAAATAGGAGCGGAAACAAAAAAATCTAAGGAAGAACGAGATTAAAGTACTTAGGCTATAGCAGAGAAAACACAGAAAAAGGGACAAACACAAAGTGACAAGAGAAACATGTAAAACAGAAAACATAGTGAAATAAATAGCTAAGGTCAATATGGAACGAACACATCCAATGTATGGACGTATGGAAAAATTGCAAGAATTCTGAAAACACGACGAACGTTGTCACTAGCAAGATTGCAGTTTAATATATACATGGTGTTAATGAATTGCAGGGACAAACGTCTAGGGCTTAAAGTATACATTAAAACAAACATTTTTTGTTAATAAATGTATGGTCAAAAGTGTTTCCTTTCAGGGGTAGAGCTTCTGAAAGATTCTTTAAGAAGCGCCTAAATGTAGGCAACATTTACTACCTACTAATTGTTTCCATAACGACGGCATTTTAATTTAAAAAGGGGAAAAGAGGTTTTTATTTATCCTGTATTAATTTCCGTCGTTAATGAAACAAATAGTAGGTAGTAAATTGAGTAGTATCCTGGTGTTACATTTTTCCTTGGTAATTTAGCTGTTGTTTTTTGTTATTGATAATTTGTATAAAATAATTGAAAAAGTAGAATAATTTTTTGAAAAATCTGGAAGAAAAATACTTCTTGAATTTAAAATATTTAGAAGAACTGTAATAATAGAAAAGCTGCATATCAAGTAAAACCTTTTTGAGAATGAAAATGTCTTTTTATAAACAAGTTGTTTGGAGTATCCAGTTTTAAGATCGGGGAGGAGACGTGAACAGCAACACGACATAGGAAGCAAGGCAAGTCTCAACGTCACTTGTAATATTGTTTGATAAATAGATTGGAGTACGGAGACGTCACATAAACGGAGCACAGAGAACTTCTGAAAAGCTGCTAGAGTTACCTTGTGCATATATTGTTATTTTTTTATATATTTAGGTCAGCTGAAGCAGGGCGAAGGAATTCGTACCAGTGTGGTAATCCTTGTGTGAGCTGGTAATTACACATATTGTTTACTTGTATACGAATCATTAAGATACCTTTCAAAGTGAACCGACTCCAAAGAGATTAGTCTCAAAGCTCTTGGGCTGAATTAATAGCTAGCGTTTTGTCTTTGGCAGGTTGTACAGAATATCATAAACTTTGGTTTCATTAATTTTTTCAAAATTCTGAGTTATTAAATTATTTGTCAAAATAAAATATTCTGTCAGTGTCAATTTTTAAAAATTAATTTAATAATGTCAGTCCCAATGTGGACCATTTATCATCTATGACAATATATATAAATATATAAAATCGGAAAACATTTTACCCTAAGGTGTAAGGTGTATTATATTTATTTACATTTCAGTTTATTGTATGCACAAATTTTGCCCATTGTTTTTTATTTGCTGCTAACTGTTTCGCTTCTGTCCACGTTCTGCCTTTTTTCTTCAATATTTCTGCTACTTCGCCATTTCATTTCTTTTTGGGCCTTCCACTTATTCTGCCTCTGTGTACCCCTGCTTCCCATATACACTTAACTTGTCTGCTGTTCCCCACAGATGACCAAACCATTTCAGTTTTTGCTTCTCTAATATGCTGTTGATTGGTTCAATTTCTAGTTCTTCTCTGACTACATCATTTCTTATTCGGTTTAATCTAGTGATGCCTTTGCCTTTTCATTTGTTTTGTTAAAACCCAGCTATCACTTCCGTAAATTAGGGTAGATCTGAAAATTGTTTTATACATTGTTATTTTCGATTTTTTATCTATCCCTTTGTCACTGATAAACGGTTTATTTAAACAATGATATACTCTTGCAGCATTATTAATTCTCTCGTTGATCTCACATTCCATATTTCCGTCTCGGTCTATCAGTACTCGCAGATATTTGAATACCTCTCTTGATCTATTTTGCTTCGGTTTAATTCTATATTGATGTTCTTTACTTATCACCATTACTTTTGTTTTATTTGGGTTTATTTTCATATTTCTCTTCTTTAATTCCTATTCCCATATGTGTAAATTTTCATGAAAGTCCTTCTCTTTTGCAGCACAGAACATGACATCGTCAGCGAAGGCACAGTCTGATACATTTACCGGTGTTAATCTATTATAGCCTATATGTATCTTCTTGGTTTTAGTTGCTGTTGCTTTGATTACGTCATCCATTATTAATATAAATAATGTTGGGCTCATTACTCCACCTTGCCGAAACCCGTCATTTATTTCAAATATTTCGGATTGTACATTCTCCTTTATGACATAACTTTTGTTGTTCTCGTATAAGCTCTTTAGTCCTCTTATTAAATTTTGGGCTCACATTTCTTTGTTGCAGGCTTTTCCAAACTTCCTTTTGCGGTACTCTATCGAAAGCTTTTTCAAGGTCTAGGAAAGTCATGTATATTTAGTTTTTTGCTCTGTTTTTCTCTATTAATTGTTTTATGCTCAAAATGTGATCCAGGACGCTTCTCCCTTTTCTTAAACCACTTTGTATTTCTGCTAGCTGTTCTTCTATTATTCTTCTTAATCTCTTCTCCAGTATGTGTTCATAAGCCTTAGATATCACGCTTAGTAGCGTGATACCTCTATAATTTGAACAATCCCTGCTATCGTGCTTCTTAAATGTTGGTAGTATTATCCCTATCCTCCAGTCTTCGGGTACTTTTCCGGTGCTCCATGCTTTATTCAAGATTTTTGTAAGCATTTCTACGCCTCTTATCCCTAAATTTTTCACCATATCTGCTTTTATCTTGTCGTTACCTCCCGCTTTCCCTTTTTTCATATGTTTGATTGCTTTGTCCACTTCCTCGGGTTGTATATCGTTTTGCCTTCTCCTTGTATGAGGTTAGTTTCTTCTTCGTTTGGTGTTTCGAGTTGTTCTTCTGGGTTGTAGAGTTCTTGGAAATATTCTCTCCATCTTTCTATAATTTCATTTTCTTCAGTCATTACTCTAGTGTCTTTTTCTTGCACGTGGTGCAATGTGTGGTTTACCCTTTTCTTAAATTTTTCAGCACTTTGTACAATAGCTTTTGGTTTGTGTGGCTGTCTGCTTCTAATTTTGCGCCGAATTCTTTCCATGTTTGTTGTGTTACGGGCCAATCGAGCCTTTTCGACGACCCGTAAACAAGCGGATGGAAAAGGGCCTACAGCTTAGCTCAGAGGAGTAGGGGGAGTTCGTGAAAATCGCTTATGGGAGAAAATCTTTAGTTATGTACAGGGCGAGTCAAAATAAGTGGGCGCCACCTTCCAAATTCAGCTGGTTGTAGGTCCTCGTGGAAGGTTGAGAAGCCAACAGCTTACGGGAACGGAACTTACCGTGATTGTGCCTCCTCCTATATCTATTTAAAGCTTGCAAAATTCTTACACCAACAAGTACAAAAGACACAATAAGAGACAGTAAACTTTAAAACACATACAATGAAATAGTTAGAATATGACAATACAATAAAATGACACGAGTTATAACGCAAAAAGTTTGAATTACATGGATAAAATTCTTGAACGTTCAGAGAAACGGACTCGGCGCCACTGGTGCAACGAGAGTTACGTTCTGCAATCAGCTACGAAACACCAATGACGCTGAAGTTCACAAAAATAAAATATAATCTAGTAGTTTTATTATAAAACAAATTAGCACCACATATGGCGACTGAAGGTCCTTTTTCTTGTGATTACATGAAATTAAATTTGAAGTCTGCAAGTTAACGCGAGCACAAAAACTGGTCTGTTTTACCTTCGGAGAATAGGAGCGGCCAGCACGATACTGGTTCACAAGATGATGATAAAATCCATGGGTACGACCCTGAAGCCTGGGTTGAAGGAAGTCAACATCCAGGGGCCCGGAAATTTGATGCATTCAGCGCACAAATGAAAACCGCAGAGCGACGGGAGTTGGTTTCGAAAATAATCCGCCCAACGGCGATTGGTCAATTCACCAAAGAATTGCCTTTTTCCTGGGGTTGAATCTAGTGTTTCCCTTTTAAATCCGGCACTAGCCGATGATCTGTTTATACCCCTTGGTAATTAAACAGCTAGACGGAACACAGTTAACAGATACCCCTTAACAAAACTCAAAAGCCGACACTTGCAGCACTCGATATATTTACGGCCGGAGTCACGAAAGGTGGAAGATTGACTGACTTAAAAATGTAATGGGGACCTGCACTTCTCCCCTCAAAATTGCACCATATTACGAAATGTTATGAAATATTCTAGAAGGAATTTCTAACACGTGCAACTGCCGAGATCAACACTTCCGGGAATTTGGTCGGCAGAAAATCAGCCTACAAAGAGAACGTTCAAGGTTTAAGGGAACCGGCCTTCCATAACTCAATATTCAAGACAAAACAAAATAGCGAAAATGGTAACCCAAAATACGACTGCAATTAAAATAACGATATTAATTCTGGCGAAGCGGCAAACAAATTACGGAACTAATTCACATATAGCGGTACATTTTAAAATTAACATAACAGTTGTTTGGCTTGCAATACTATTTCTTTTACTAGTATCCGTTGTTGTTTGTACACTGCATAGTTATCTTCTGTTTTTCGTTGTAGGTATTGTTTCCATTTTTCTTCCTTGGTTTTTACTTGTTTCTGTATTTCTTGATTCCACCATTTAGTCTGTCTCTTGTTATTGTTTATAACTATTGTTCCACAAGTTTCTTTTGCTGTCGTAAGAATTATTTCTTTGAACTGTTATCACAATCGTTATAAATTTTTGGTTTTCCATTGTTCAAGTTCTTCCTCTATCTTTCTTTCTGTATCTTCTCTGAATTTGTTCGCTGTTTCCGTTTCTTGTAATTTGTATGTCTTAATAGTTTCGTTGCCTTTTTTGGGATGTGTTTTCGCTATACATATTCCTTCCTTTTCCATGGCTAGTCGAATTTTCGCCATCACTACGTAGTGGTCACTAAAAATTTCTGGCCCCCTTCTCACTTTAACATCTAAAATGTCTTTTCTATATGTTCTGTTGATGAGAATGTAATCTATTATTGACTTTTCATTTGAGCTTTCACCTCTCTCGTAAATTTATGTATACTCTTATGCTTATAAAATGTATTTGCTATTATTAGGTTGTCATCTACGCAGTAATTTAGTAGTCTATTTCCATTGTTGTTCTGTACTTCTCGCCATGGTGACGAATGACATCAATTGCGTTGTTATTTCTTCTTTTCCCCACTCGGCCATTAAAATATCCCAGTATCATTACCCTATCGTTTATATTTTCTGTTGTTTCTGTCATTTCTTCCCAGAATTCGTCTTTTTTATTTGCTATTACGTCCTCACTTGGTCCGTAGACTATTAGTAAGATTATCTTGTTTCGCTGGTCTAGTTGCAATTCTACTTTTAAGATCTTACACGAAATGAATTCCCATGTTTTTAAACTTTTCACATGCTTTTGTTTTATTATGCATCCTACACCTTCCACTGCTCTTACTTTTGGATTTACTCCAGTATAAAGTGGTATATGTTCTCGCTCTAATTCTATCATTCCTTGCCCTTTCTTCTTAGTTTCGGTAATTGCTAGTATGTCTAGTTTTGTTCTTTCGAATTCTTATACGAGTTCATGCTCTTTACCATTCAAACTTCTTATATTCCATGTACCTATTTTTTAGCATCTTCCCGATTTTTCTCTGCCTTCTTTATATTTCATATTTTCCATTTGTACGTCCTTTTTCATCGCCATTTCCGTCTTCTTGTGGTCAGTGGGTATTGCAATCAGTTTTTTTGGAAAATTATGTACTTCCTGTAGTAAGCTCTTTCCCGTGTCCCACTGCCATTCTTTTCCTTCTATGGTCAATGTCTGGTAGCCAACTCTGACAGCTTTCCTCTTTTCCTTTCATCTTCTGCTCTCGTTCTGATTTGTTTATTTATATCTCTTTCCTTTCTTGATAAATCATTATTAATAAATATCTTTAGTAAATTTGTTTGTGTGCGTTTTTGAAATATTCGGGTAAATCCAATCACGTCTTGCACGCAGAAAAGAGAAACGGACACAAAAACGTCTAAGAAGGAACGAGATGAAAATACTTAGTCCATAGCAGAGAAAACACTTAGAAAAAGGGAGACACACAAAGTGATAAGAAAAACATGTAAAACAGAAAACATGTGCAATGAACAGCTAGGGTCAATATAGAACGAGCACATCCAATGTATGGACGTATGGAAAAATTGCAAGAATTCTAAAAACGCGACGAACGTTGTCACTAGCTAGATTACAGTTTAATATATTTTTTATTTAAATCCATAATTCTATTAAATAATATCGTCAATGTTGGTGCTACATCTTTTGCTATTTATTTTGAAATTAGAAATACTTTAATAGTTAAGGTGTCGAATAATGCTACTAATTGTGGTGTACCTTACAAACCGCTTCTTAAAAATCCTTATCGTATACGCACTATAATAGAACCAGCTTCATTCTATTCATTTGAATGAACTGTATTCGCCAGCAATTTACTTTCTTATTTGTATAAGTAAAATAGTAAATATTGACTAATCTTTTGCATAACTGCTTGTACAAGACCACAGGCGGAAGATTTAGGATTGCTGGCATTTGCCACAGTCAAATATCTTTAACGTGTGGGTCCCCAGAAACTTCTGCTTTAATGATAATACTCGAAAATCTTCCGGCAACGCTTACTATACATTTATGAATTTAAAATTGCTGACTAATGTGGTAGCTATGCTAAATAGCTTCTAAATTAGAGTTTCGCCAGATTTCGTTGCAGTCTTGCGAAATAATTGAAAGTTTAATGAATATTTCGAATTTGAATTATTATACATATTTCACTTACCCCATCCATAATAACCCAGAGAAAAACTGTAAATCCGTTTGCTACAGCAAGAATGCCCAATATCTCCAGGTTAATCAAATTCAATAAAGTTAAGGCAATATTTGCGAAAATGGTCAAGATATGCCATCCGAATATTTTATTACACAATTCCATCAAATCAGTCAATTCAGCATACATTTTTCTAGCATTTCTACCTTTATCAAATATTTTGCAAAATTTTGGATGTGCCTGGTTGGCACTAAATGTAACGGTGGAAACTTTGAAAGAAAGTTTTATCGGTGGGGTACCTTCTATATAAAGCTTTACGCTTTCTTTTAAGTAATCATTCAATACTATAAAGTTTTTCTTTAAAACACCGCAATAGTTGTACAGTAGAAGGACCGTGATTGCATTTAAATAATCTTCAACATCTTTCACGATAAATTTAATATAGTAAAAATATCCAGACATTGGTATAAAAGCTATACATTCGTATAATGTAACCCCAAGGAATAAAACGTGTACCAAAATTATTTCCAGAACAAATTGCTTTCCTTTAGATGATAAATGGCCCGTTGTAGGGAAGTACCTATCTATTTTCTCTAAACCCCCAGTAAATAACTTAAAGTTTTGAATACTCCAGAATGCCGATATTAAACTTGGAATAATAATGGATGTTGTCGCAACCGTATAATTTATTGTATAAACAGAAACACCGTAAATTCCCTTCTTATAGTCTATTCCTGTTACGTTCAATGATTTGAAATAAACCCATAATACTATGAAAGCTATTAACACACAATAGCATCTATGCTTAACGATTTTCTCGTTCCTATCTTCGTTGTATGGCGGAACTAAACCAAATAATGCGACAATTCGATGTAAGGGCTTTATAAAACTAACGGGGCTCTCCTGCTTTTTCATCATCTCAATTTGATAAGAATATTGTAACGTCAGGGAACACAAACTGAACCGAGAATAACCCAATGCTTGACGAACCACTATGGCTAAGTGTGTTGTTCATTTGCTTTTTAGGTAACTATTAATTTACTATACGTTAAAAGGTTTCCTGTTATCTCATATATTATATAAGAAATTGTTTAAATATGTTAAAAGACCTCGCTGAAACACAACTGTACTAGTTTTACAGAATGATAACGTCTTGATCTTTTCACTAATGTCCTGATTTGGTACTGAAATGTCTTCTAATTTCAACATGGCTGTGTAGAATTTCACAATTTAATAACACATTAGTGACTGCCATTCCCTCATCAGTATCATAATTTATTCTATTACATTTTTATCTGTGTTGATAAAATAAGGCATTTAAAAATATCTAGGAGACCTGCTGCAAATTTATTACTCTATCTTAGTTTCAATTTATTACTATTTCTAGGGTATTATATGTAACTGACATAACTGATATTTGTTTGTTTCGCAATTTCTCTAAGAAAAGACCCTAAATTCGAAACAGAACGGGCAATAATATTTACAGCCAGCTGCAGAACATTACCTGCCTCAATAGTAACTGAAATATATACTTCATATACAGTGGTTTGAAGTAGCCAACCAACCGCCCTTTAATACGCCCCCCTCCTCCCAGCCATGCTATCGAGTCTCCCCCCTGTCCTAGAATTCAACCATATAACAATTTTAATAATTAGAAATAGAAAAATAAAATCATTTCATCGAGAACCATCGGCAACAATAGTTACATTTTCTATTACAATATTAATCGTATTCCATCCAAGTGGGTTGTCATTTCAGCTAAATAGTTGATAGAATTATAACAATACTAGCGGTAGACTTATTTGTGAAATTCTTGCAATCTGTGCATATATTTTAAAATGTCAAATTTTGTAATCTGGAATTCCTTAATTCGACCCTCCACATACAGTTCTCTAGTCCGGTTTCGGCAGCTTTGAGATATGAATACCATAATCTTCCTTCTACATTACAAATATGTAGGAACTGCACGTGTTGGTGTTCAGTAATGATATGTGAAAACTCTTAACGAATAATTTCAAATATAATATTTAATGTATGGGGTGGTTGGTTTTTTATTAGCCAGCGTATATCTTCGATAATATTAGAAATACAAAAAAAAGTAAAAGGAAACATTTTATGTCTAAATGTTAGGATTTGAATCTCAGTAAAATTAGAAAAGTCAAATAATAAAATCGCAAGAGTGAGCCACGGGATATCGTTAAAAGTTTCTGTGAAAGAAGGTCGCAAAATATTAAATACCGCTGTTTAGTGTTTCATAAATCACGAAAAAGCGTTCCAATCCACTGAAACATGGACAGTGGAAAAAAGATTATGGAATTGCAGAGTTAATTTTCGTTACATGAACCTGATCCATAATGTATACAAGGAAACTATAATAACAGCCTAAATATTACACATAACGAATTTAACCTGTTAGACGTTAAGCAAGGAGATGCAGTTTTTCTCAAAGCGGTTCATGTACACCTTGAAATACAAATTCAACGACACATAAATAAAGAATACCTGAATGATTTTATATTTGCAGACGATGTAAAGCTTATGGTGGAACATATGACAAATTTACAAATGTTATAAAGATTACCCTTAAACAAATATACATATAAACTTTGGAAAACCCCTTACTTCTGGAGATAAGTCATTCATCAAGTCAACAATAAACTTCCATTGTTGACTTGAATTTACCTCCAGGGGTATTCCTCAGCCAAGTTATTGTAGTTCAAATTCCCACTGAAGATGGCGGATTAATTGCCGAAATACGTATTTAGGTATTCTAAATGTCGTGGCATTAAGGGGTTTCTCAAAGTTTATTACGATAAACCATTCAATACTACTAATATGCATATTTATAGTAATTATATCTCCTATTCAATACCGACTCTCATCTACAGGTAACCTTTATATGGAAATAAGGGTGGCCAACCCAGGAAAACCTGAGCAACCTAATCGGAGACCGAGTAACAAACCTCAGTGGAAGACGAGGACGGGGCTGACGAGAGAGGAAGAAATGGTCTTCCAAAAGGGGCGTTGGGCAAGAGGCTAACTACCCCTGGGGGTAAAAACCTGTATCCCGGAAAAAAAACTGTAGTTACGGAAGCTCAAAGCACTGAAAGTCAGACTGATCAACGGAAACAACCCCAGCAACAGAAAAATAAAAAGAAAGAGGATGTAATACTAGGAATATAGAACATCCTAAGCTTGTATATAGTCGGAACCATAATATATCTAAAAAAGGAATTAACATGTTACAAAATACACATAATGGCACTACAAGAAATACGTTGGAAAGGAAAAGAGATGATAGTCCTCAAAGGGTTCACATTATTCAACAGTGGAAACAAAAACAACACCCTAGACACAAGATTTCCAGTCAACAAGAAGACACTGTACCTAATAACGGATTTTAAGGCAATAAATGAACGAATCAGTACACTGCGAATGAAAGGCAGGTTTTACAACACCACATATACATATAAACTGCCATACACCAACAAGTGAAGCAGAATAAAGAGTAAAAGACAACTTCTATGACACACTAGAACGAACATACGAATCAATACCAAAATACGACGTCAAAATAATCCTTGGACGCACAAACAGGAAAAGAAGCAGCATATGGACCTACGATAGGACAAACAGCAAACACGATACAAGCAACGAAAACGGAGTGAGGCTCATAGGTTTCGCAATGGGAAAAAAAGCGATAATAGCCAGTACCCGGTTCCCACACAAGAACATAAATGCAGAAACCTGGGTACACCCGAACGGAAGCACACGTAACGAGCTAGATAATTTCCTCATGGACAGAAGACACGCTTCAAGCATTATAGATGTGAGAGGCTATGGAGGGGCACATAGTAACTCGGATCACTTCCTAGTACTAGGAAGATATCGACAAAGAATAACAAGACAGGAAAGTAGTAAAAATAAAAACGACACCAAACAAAGGGTATACAACGAGAAACTACAAGACAAAAAATTACAACACTATTAAGTGAAACACCGGATACTAATCCAGACCGTCAGGACAAATGGAAGAAAATACTGACATCAGTACACACCGCAGCAATGGAAACGTTTCATAGGAGAAAAAACAGAAGAAAAGCGAAACCATTGGCGCGATGCAGAATGTAGGGTACGTTTATGTTGGAGCTGCGATAAACGATAAGAGCGACGATACTAGCGAAGCAAAGAAAATGATGTCATTATTTTATATGCAGGTGTTTATATTGGAGCGACGCGTTGAGACACGCTTGGTAGCCGAGCAACTATAAGAGCGGCGCTAATAGTACTGCCTATTTTCTTTGCTATTATCAGGTGTGCTCGGCATGGATATTGACAGCTTAATTAGTGAAGTATTTGTTAGATCCCCCTTGTGGGATCAAAAAGATAAAAATCATCATAACAGATTTGTTCTCGACAAATTATGGGACGAAGTAGCTGTAAAATTGAATACAACACGTAAGTAGAAATTTTAATTAATATTAAACATTAGTAATTTCTTTAAGTAGGTGTGAACAATAATAGGAAATTTATACAGAAAAATGTCTAATAATTGTAATAGTATTTAAATTGGATTGCGACAAAGATACGTTTTAAATAGACTGCGAATATTTTCAGCAGCTTGGTTTGGTCTTCCAGTATTACTTGGTGTGATATGTCTTGGTTTGGTTGTGCTTGTTTCTTGAACGTGATGGTTAATGCCTTCTCTGTCAATAATAATATTATGTAGCAAACAGATACACTTAACAATATCATCAGCTACATCTGTAGATGTTTGTATTGCTGTTCCTAAAATTCTCCACTTAGAATACAGTATTCCAAAAGCACATTCAACAGTTCTTCGTGCTCTTGATAATCTAGCATTAAAGTATTCTTTATCTGCATCAATTTGTTTTCTTCCATAAGGTTTTAATAGATTAGGGAGAAGTAGATAGGCTTCATCGCCTATGATAACATGAGGTACAGTGATGTCTGAGTTAGGTAAAGCACATTCATTGGGAATGTTAAGTCGCCCATCTGACAAGTACAAAAACAAGGCTGAAGACCTAAAAGTTCCCCCATCCCTCTGTTTGCCATAACCTCCAACATCAATGTTTATAAATCTATAATTAGCATCAACTAATCCTTGCAAAACAATTGAAAAATATTTTTTATAGTTATAAAACATTGTACCAGAATGAGCAGGGCAGTTTAATCTAATATGTTTCCCGTCAATGGAGCCAATGCAGTTAGGGAAGTTCCAAATCTTATAATAATCGTCTGCTATTTCCCTAAAATCATGTTCGCTGGGAATTTTCATGTGTAACGGTTGAAGTGTTTCCCAGATCATTTTAAGCAGTTCTCTATCAATTTTTGAAATTGTTGCAACTCCCATCCGGAAAGTAAATGCCAAACTTCTAAACGATTGACCAGTTGATAAATACCTGTAATGTAATACAAGCCGTTTAGTTCAGCTTATTTTTTTACTATTTTTAATAATGTATTCTTTACAGTTTTTATTATTTATTTTAGGGACAGTAGTACGAAATAAATGGAAGAGTTTACGGGATAAATTTAGGACTACCTTGGCGTCGATTCCTAAACCGAAATCTGGATATCCCCAAATAAATGATTATACAGGAGAATGGAAGTACTTTAAAAGCCTTTTGTTTTTAAAAGATCAATTTACTCCAAGGAAATCGGAGGGCAATTTCCCCAAAAATGATGATGAATATATTTTGGATGAGTCATCCCAATTGTTACGAGGTGAAAGTGACGAAGATGACGTATGTGAACAGGCAGTAGAAGACATTATCCAATCTCCACTAGAGCATCTTGAACATTTGGACTCAGCACCGTCTAGCGTTACGCCATCTTCATCCCGAGCTTCAAGTTCTGTTAGAAACTATCCCAAAAAGCGTTTAGCAAAAGAAGATATCGGTCAGGCTTTACTACAGGTAGAAAAGCAAAAACTGGAATTTTTAGAACAAAAAAGGAATAAAAATGAAGAAGATGAAGATTTGAATTTTTTTTAAAAGCTTACTAGCACATGTAAGAACATTTTCAGCTTACGATAAGCTAGAATACAGAATGAGGATAATGAAATTAACTCAGGAATTCGTCAAACCAAGCGAAAACACTCATACTACTACTTTCTCTTGCGTCTGATTATGTTTTGAATTATCCATTATAATTTTTTTTCAATAAAATATTACTACATTTACTTACCTGATTGTAATCATTAGCCGCTCTTCGGATAAAATTGGTCTACTATGACAATTTCTCCATCTTTTTTCAATCCCATCAGAGATGTGCGAAAGTATGTAATAAAAGGTATTTATTCTCATTCTCATATATTCCATAAATTTTGCAGGGTGTTGCCTTAATTGTTTGTGAAGATGATGAAATTCTCCAAAGATGTACCTTTGGGTATTTATAGGGTGTGCAGAGAATTTGCGCTTTTTATTTGCAGTTTCAACAATATAATACTTTACAGCATTTGAAGTTAAAAGTATTTCTTCTTCCGAATCACTCATTTTTAAAGAAATATTTTTAATTAATTGGTTTGAATTAAGATAATAAATGAAACGTTTGCCTTCGGTGGTGGTGGTTTTATGGTACGGGCTGGTATTTCTTTAGGGCGTACTGACCTCCATATCTTTCACCTACAAAGCAGAGATCGTCGCTATTGTCGAAGCTCCACTATAAACTGCATATCATAGAAATGAATTTTGCGTTGCCCTTGTCGCTGCTCTCATCGCTTCTCTCATCATTTATCGCAGCGCCAACATAAACGTACCCAAAAGAAAGCGCATAAAGAGAGAGATAAAGCTAAAATAAAAATGATCCAAAGAAAAACTAGAGCCAACACAAAATAATTCCAGAACAAGAGAAACCTGTATATAAACAAAAAGAGAAAATACGAGAAAGAGGAGATAGAAAAAATGGAACACGAATACGAAAAGAAAAGGACGCACGGGAATTCTACCAAAAGGTAAAAAAACCA
>JABXWE010036097.1:0-21665 GCA_014611495.1 Limonius californicus
GTGCAAGGCCATGGTATTGTGATGAAAAGCAGAAAATTTGTTTTTCGACATTTGTCAAAATGCTTCATGTAATGTCGGCCTACTAATTAAATTCTCCATAAATGCAAAGACATCGTCAACGTTGCCAAGTATAATATTCTTTAAGTGTCTCGTGTGAGGAAACTAAGCACTATAGGAAGTTCATGTTAGTATTTTTGAGGACTGTATTTCTTACAGAAGAGTGCTACCTGAAGCTTTTAAGGTATTTAAAGGACACCCTGTATATAGTTATCCTGGAGCAATTCATATTTACAAACATATTTATAAAAAATCAAAACTATTTCTTTCGTTTTTAAAAATATTTTTTGTGCGTTGCCTAATTTTGCAGTCAAAGCTATTGTTGTTAGTAGAGTAAAGAAGCAACTAATGCTAAAATATTATTGTATATAATAGTTGATGTATAACAATCTACTTATATTTATCATACATGCTTGTAATTGTTTTTAAATTATGTTGATTATAGTTTCTTTCAAGTTATATAGTTATTGCCTCGCCAAAGGGTTCCTGGTAATCTCTGGTTAACATTTAAGGAAGTTGTAAAAGCAGGTAAAATAACAGACCTGGCTTCAGAAATATTTATTTACACTTTCTAATAATAATAAAATTACAACCTTGAATTATAATTACATAAAACATAAAGTGCACTATTTTTCTAGTGTACCTATTTTACACTGACTGGAACTGTCTGTCCAACTTATCTGTACAATATCGTGGAAGTCGTACCCGATATGTTTTGATATTTTGAAGGTAATCTGTTTGATTCCATAATAACTTGGCGCTTGTTTGTAATTTTGTGTTTAAATCCCATATGTTTAATAATTCCTAGCAATGTATTTTCGGAACATTTTATTGCAGTATAATCTTCATTCAATCTGCCCAGTATATTAGATAAATTTTTCACCTAATTACGTGTTCGCTATCAGTCCACGGTATCCACATTTTTAAATAAAGTACAAATAAAATATCTACTTCGCACAGAAGTTCATCAGAAACTACTTTGCGCTGTTTACTTCTTATATTTAAAAAATATGTCATTAAGGCAGACAATAAAGCAACGATCTATTTAATCTAATCTCTAAAAAGGAAACTTATTACTAATGGAAGTTAATCAAGGAAGCTAGTTTTGATACATAGTTTACTGGATTTACCATAAATAAGAATAGTTAACTAAACAGGATAATCTTAAATAATGACTTAAAAACAAAGAATTTAAGATTCTTGCTTGAGTCACAACCCCTAGGTAGCCTCAGCCTGTCCGCAATTTGTAAATTTACCTGAGTGGGGCCTGCTCTTTAAGCCGAGTTACAGACAGCTTGTAAATCCTTGCTCTACAAATGCCTTTTTTCAAGCGGATAACGGTATAATTTGAAATAGACTATACCCCAAAATTTTCTGTTACATTGTCAATGTTGATGATTTAATTGACAAAATAACATGTAGATAGGTTGAACCATTCTATTTCTGCATTTTTGAAAGCAAAATTATAGTAGCTAATCCATAATCCGTATAGCACGTAATGCCCATATACAGGATGGTTGTTCCTTCCACACTTAAGTCGTCAATTTTCATATTGACAAAATAACATGTAGATAGGTTAAAATATTCTTCTTTAACATTTTTGAAATCCAAATTAAAATCTCTAAGACCTAATCCGTATAGCACATATACAGGATGGATTTTTCAATAAACATTAAACATTTTTTTGAAAGGAACTATTCGAAAACGTTTTTTCTTATAAAAAATTTTTTGTGCTTTATCCAGCCCTTTAGTCAAGAAAATTGTCACTAGAAAACAAGGAACAGCGAACGCAAAAATTTATATACAGTCATGGAGTCAACCAGAAACAAAATATATTTTTCATATATGCCCGTAAGTGTTACAATTCAGATTAGATTTTTGGATTGTATTTAGTTTATCTCTAAACCGTTTCCAACATTTTCTGTTAAGTCGTGAATGTGATGAGTTCATTGACAAATAAAGATGTAGATAAGTTAAAGTATCCTCTTTTGCTGTTTTTAAAAGCAAAATTGTGATCTCTAATCCGTATAGCACCCGATGTTCATATACAGGGTGGATATTTCATTGTACACTAAATGTTTAGAATGGAGTTATCCGAAAATATTTATATATTATCTGAAATACTTTCTTCCACTTTAATCACCTCTTTAGTAAAGAAAATTGTTAGTAGAAAAATAAAGAACGCGAAAATATTACTTTATATGTTTATTGGTGTATACCGATCAAATCAATCAAACCCAGTTTATATTTGTGACAAAGTGCTATTTAGTTTTCCCGTTGTTGCTATTTGACTTGCTTTCAAAGCTATTTTCCAAACATTAAACTATGCTCAAGTTTTCATTTTTGCTGTAAAATAACATATCTATATGTATATGAAAATTTTAATGGTGGCTGATATTCGCACCATTTTGACTATAAAAATGTACCTACCTGCAAAGATTCGTACAAACTTAACTTTACGAACACAGACTTTGCTTCAATGAACTAAGCAATCGTTAATAATTTGGGTTTGATTGATCTTTTAAAAGGGTCGTCGGGTGAATATGGAGTTAAAATCCTATACTATATATACATAACTGCCCACAGTTCTTAGTGAGTACGTAAGAAAGTTGGCCTTCTAGTAAGTAAATTTTCAAGTAGAAATTATGTCGTCAGTAGTATGGTTTAAATATAAATTTTATTAAGCCCGTTTACTTCATAGTTACTTTGTAATTACTGATGTTACAAACTTAACGCTAGCTAATTTGAGACGGTAAATTACTGTAACCAACTGTTAAAATAAAAGATTTACCATTTAATTTAGCATTGTTTAAATAGCAGAAAATAAATTTTGCACGGTAACTTTTCGTCCCTATCTGTTACTGTCTACAACTGAATCAGTAAACATTAGCTTTTGATGGTAGTTTTTTATTTCACGCAATTTTAGCTCTACACCTTCGCCGTGCTGTAATGACGGACCCTATGTTTCGTAATGAGTTGCGGTTTGAGCCCTTTGTTAAACGGTCACAGCTGAACCAAAACAGGAAGAATAAATCCTAATGGCAAACCTAAAAGTTTGTTTAGCTAAAACTGACAAAAATGATGTTGTAAATGTATGGTATATTCGCCAAAAATATAAATTGGGTTTGCACGAGAGGATAAATAAACGTCAAAAAAATACCGCCTGCTTTTGTTGGAAACATTTCATCCAAAGAGGTGTCAATGGGGATGATAGCTCTCTGTTTCTACTTGTAAGGTTAGAAGTCAATAACGAATGTGTCCTCAAAGAGCTTAACCCTTTAGCCCTCAAAGGTTGGGTAAGCTCCTGCTTACTGTATAGGGATTCGCCGTTTAAGGAAAGTTTAACTTTACACAGCCGTTTCGAAAATTACATTTTGAAAGACTACATCTCTGCACAAAGGGATTATAATGTCAACAATGCTGCTAGACCGGAAAATTCGTGTTCCATAGGAGAAGAAAAAGGCGATACGTGGAGAAATGATTAAAGTTTATATTTATGGTCGAAAAAGGCATAAGTAATTGGTGTGCCGAACAAGGTTCAGCTTGCGAAAGTGTAGACTATTATTAAAAGAAATCTAAACAGATTTAGAACTTTCCGAGAAATTGATCTGGCTTAAAAGTTTTTTTAGGTGGACAAAGGCAAAACAGTATGCAGTAAGGTGGGGAACCACCCTCGCTAATCTATGATTGCGCGGCGTGTCGCCCCTCGCGTGACTTTCCATGCGTGTGCCACTGTATGTGAATGCGGTCACGACACTCAAACATTACACTTTTACAAAATATTCAACTCTCCACTAAAACCTAAGTCTTAATAAATTGTGCACTTCCTCATCACAGCGTTTTTTGATAGCTTCATAAGAAAATATTAGAACAAAAAATGCCCGAAACGTGGGCCAACATTAATAGTTGGTATGGTTCTGACATCGCCGCGGCTACGAGTGGATATTTCTCGCTACGAAGCGTAGCGGTGTGGAAGAGTTTATTGCAGTGAAAAAATGACCATCCAGTAGCAGTTTAATTATGAGGGGGTAGATTGCGTGTCACAGACTGTAAAGTCGGTTGGCAAGTTACCGAGTGGTCATTGTGCTAATGGCAAGGTGTATTGGTTAACCCTTGCTCGCAGAGATTGACTCCTTGATACGAGGTAGAGCAATATTGCCGCAATCATGCCACGAAGTCGCGCACGAAGGCTGACCGTATCAGCCCCGGCCGCAATCACGAGTTTCTCGTCAGCCCCATTTCTCATATTTCATAGCGTTCTGCAGATCCCACCTTATTGTATTTTTATACATGTCTTAATGGAAGATTTGTAATAGCATGTAATAAACCCACGCAGTTAACAAGGCGCGAGGAGCTCGAGCCCTCCTCGAATTCGCCGTTTCCCTCCGTCACTTCTTCTAATTTTGGTCTCTGCAGACGCAACCTAATCAAGCTCCTTAAAATCTGAATTACAGATGACAATTGCCTTAAATGCTCCAACTATTGCCAAAGCGCTTCTAACCGGAGTTGCGCTTAAAACATTTCCAGAAGTCGGGACCAACTAACAAAACAAGTTGGCGAAACAAACCAATAATTCATTGCTTGGGTTAATTCGTGCATTAATTATAATATGTCAGGAGATGTCCTTTTGGGATTCTCAAAAGTTTCTAAGGTTAACCAAAGCTCAATTAGGTTGCAGCTAGGGAACTGACCTCTTTCACCGTCTAAGAATTATTTCCTCCTTGTTTAATTATTTAAATTTGTTGAGTTCCGTGCTTTTTCTTGTTCGCTGGACTGAAAAGCTTATGGAAAACTATTTGAAAGATCGTTCTTTAAACTTTAGTATTAAAACCCACATGCTTTAAATTCAAAAGGTTACCTAATTTTATTAGGTCGAAAATGCTAATAAGCACATGCACGATTCGCTATCGTTATCAAACTACGACGTGTTTCAAGTAAAGCTTTGAAACATGACGTGATTATGATTGCAACTGTTAGGTATTAAACAGCAAAGGACTACGTAACAACTCCAGAAATTATGTTGTGATCTTACCGATTATGAGGTTATAACAAAGAAATAACAAGAAATTTAACGATTTATTTACCATTATTTACGAAGACCCGGTATTTGAGTGTCTCAGTATATTTACATAATGCATAATTTTCATGAAAACGTATAGGCTGCATTAAGTGGCGGGCTAGAAGTCACACTGAACTGTATCCAATGACCGTACAATCTATTGCATTTTAGACTTTAGACTTCTAAGCTGAAAGTCTCGGGTTCAATTCCTAGTATCGCAAGGCAATGGCAAGCGAGTGAGATATTCTGATTAGTAAATTTTCTTTAAAATAAAAATGTTTACATTTTTCCGTGGTTCGGAGCCTATGTCAAACTGTAGGTCCCTTACGTCCATGGCACTTTAAACGCACAACACTTATAGGAGAGAAGGTTGCTACGTCTCGTAAGAGACAAAGCACTTGAAGAGGAAGGTTCTACAAATATTATTTGGTAAATGAACGACAGAAACAAATGGAGGGAACTCGGGGAGGCCTACATCCAAAGATGGATTGAAGAAGAAAGAAGAAATGAACATTACACATAAGTACATAAGAAAATAAGTAAACTAAACATTGGACGCTCACGTATTTTATTTATTTTTTGATTTACACGCAATTTTTAATGCTCTACCCACTATCACACTATTCACACCGTTTCAAATAAATGACAAAAGTCATTCGGAATTCGGCATTTTAATTTAAATATAATTATACTTGTGTTGTTTATTAAATTATATTTCAAAAAACCGGCTGAATAATATGCGATGTTCACAAACACGTGAAAGTTAGCAGATGTATAATAAAAGTGTAAGCGATTATGCGTTATATGACGTGATAGGGATCAACAATGGGGATATACCTCGTTAACGTGAGAATTTCCATACACACATTTATTCATACCATTATTTCTGCGGCAATTGTTTGATAAATCAACACAGTAAGACATTCAAATAGGCGCCCTACGTATGTAAGAAGAAATGAATAATAATAAATAACAACCAGCTGAATAATTTGTGATATTCGACAAACACATGAAGGCCAGCAGATGTATAATACAAGTGCAAACGAGTACGCGTTATATGACGCGATAGGGATTAACAATGGGGTGATACCTCATTAACGTTGGGATTTCCATATACACGTTTATTAATACAGCTATTTTTACTGCAATTGTTTGATAAATCAACATAGTAAGACATTCACATAGGTGCACTACGTACATAAAACGTTATGAACAATAACAAATGAAAACCGACCGAATAATTTGCGATATTTGACAAACACACGAAAGCTAGCAGATATATAATAAAAGTGCAAGCGAGTACGCATTATATGACGCGATACGGATCAACAATGGAGTTATGCCTCGTTAATTTGGCAATTTTCATATACACGTTTATTTATACAATTATTTCTACGGTAATTGTTTGATAAATCAATATAGTGAGCGGTTCAAATAGCCGCTCTACGTACATAAGGAGAAATAAACAATAATAAACAAAAACTGGCTGAATAATTTATGATATTCGACAAACACGTAAAGCTCAGCCAATCTATAATAAGAATGGAAGCGAGTACGCGTTATATGACGTCTCAACAGTGAGGATATACCTTATTAACGTTGGGGTTTCCATATATACATTTATTAATGCAATTATTTCTGCAGCAATTGTTTGATAAATTTATATAATGAGACATTCAAATACCCGCCCTACGTAGATAAGAAGTTATAAATAATAATAAATAAAAATAGACTGAATAAATTGTGGTGTTCGGCAAACACGCAAAGGCTAGCAAATGTGTAATAAAAGTGGAAGCGAGTACGCGTTATATGACGCAATGAGAATGAACAAGGAGGTTATACGTTAATGTGGTAATTTTCATACACACATTTATTAATACAATTATTAATACGGAAATTGTTAGATACATCAATATATTAAGACGTTCAAATAGTCACCCTACGTATATATAACAAGAAAAGTGTTTCAGCTATAACCTGCTTTGTGTCAACTCCAAATCACAATACTTACACTTTATGTTCATAATGAATTGGTTTTCAAGTGAAGTATTCTTAATTGCGTGTTCTGATTTAAGTTAAAACTTGTATTCTTGATGTTTTTTTTTAACAATTATTTATAGAAACCGGCTGAATAATTTGTGATGCTGGACAAACACGCAAAGGTTAGCAGAAGTATAATTAAAGAGGAAGCGAGTACGCTTTGTATGATGAAATTATGATGAACAAGACGATTATGCCTTGTCAAAGTCGGTATTGCCGTAGTAATTTGTTAATACAATTGATTCTACAGAAATTCTTTGGTAATTGAATATATTAGGTACATATATAGGAATATAGGACACATAACTACAAAACATGTTCGGGCATTGCATGTACCTGACTGCTTGTATTTGCTCTATCTACTGGGCTACTTCAATGTCTTTTGAAACATTAGTTCGTATACGTTCACAAACCGTAAATAGGCCTATACCAATTAAGGTTTCTTCTGATGGCATACAAGATATTAAAAACAAATCCTTGGCCGTCCCAATATACAGAAATTTTAGGCTGATGCTGTTCAACCTCTTAAACATGCCTGGCAAATAATCGTCCAGTCGGTCAAACGACAGGTTGGTTCTTACCTGATTTTGCGATTATACGGTCTAAGGTTAAAATTAATCTTATTCTTGACGAGGCTATATTTCAATAATGTCGCAATTTTCGAAACATTGTAGGGGCCATAGATTATCTAATGTAAATTAAAACACGTGTAATCTGGATAAAATGTTATAACATTCTTGGATGTTAAATTGCGATAAAATTCTTGAATCTCGATATGAGTAAAAATATTTTGGTTCCGACACTTGGACGTCAGCGTTTCGGTGCCGGATTAACGTATATTAATTTTTACAATATCAATTACATAGAATCATATCGTATGAAAAATAGCGTTAAACTCTATTTTCAAAAAATTGAGCAGTTATAGTTTACATAAATTTTACATACAAAATTAATTAAATCGCATTTTTTTGGCATTGTATATTATAGTAACTTTTACTGTACACCAATAAATTTATCGCTGATACAAAGGTTTGCCGATTAATTCCTTATGTAATTATTTTTCACGATCATTCTCTCGTTATAAGAAGTAAATTACTTTATGATATCTATCAGTGGTTTGTGTAAAATGAGGTGTTTTTAGGCTAATGTAATAGGTGATAAGAGATTTATCTGGGCGCCTAAAGAACGGGCGCCGAAAAGATTGGCGCCCAATCGACATAACCTAATTAGCATATCTCAAATAGCGGCAACGAAATAGTAGCACCCAAATAGCAGCACCCAATTAGCAATACCGAAATAGTAGCGGTTAAATAACACAACGTGGCCTTTAAGAAAACAACACAACACCAAATTAAACAAATTATTTGAAGTATTAATAATATCAATTGACAGAATTATTACCATTTTACTTAATTTATTTGTTTTTTGTTAAATAATGGAAGATTTTAGTGTAACTTTGTATATTGTTTTCGTTTAGATATGCAGCAATGGAAATGTTCTACGTGCGCTGAGAGAATACCAATTCATATTCCACATGATCTCATTCAAACTCGATGTCAGCGAATGTTTAGTGTTAATAATTTATATTAATATTAACGAGATATTCCCCCGCTCTATTATAGAAGTCAAGTAAATGTATGGGAAAATCTTCATTATCCTGATATATAGATTGGACGCGGAGGGTCCGTCATATGGCCTACAAGATCTTCGGATTTAAATCCTGTCGATTTTAATTTCATCACATCTGCAGCAGGTGGTAAATAGTGTTGAACTACATAATCATGAATAATTTCTTGACAGAATCTTTAATACGTAAAATAAAACGAAATACAATTATGTTTCGCTCATTCGTCGATGTATTCAAGCTTAAGGAGCACATTTTAAGCATTTATTATAAGACACAAATGTTTTTATTTTGGTGATTTGGTATTAATGCTTTGGATTAATTAAGCCAAGAAACTTCTATCTTGTAGTTTCAAAATACTTTATAATAGGACTTAATCCATTAGACATTTTTTGCTCAAGATGACCCCTCCAATCAAATGGAAAAATATTTTTACGCCTCTTGTGAAACACTCTGTATATACACTTAAAATTTACAAATTCTGTAAAGTTTATGGCAAGTTGGATAGCTTTCCATGTTTTAAAAACGTAACATTCAAAAAATCGTAGCAGAGAGAGTTCGTAAATAGCTTTCCAATAAAGATAAGACATTTCCAAAAAAATTCTAAATTACCTTACGGAATTTTTTTCTAAAATCTTGTATTTTCCCCATTAATTTTCAGTAAATATCTATATTTAAAAAAATCAGTTTCGCAAATGTAACAACACCCATCCACCGATATCATTTAGAAAATAAATAAATTAATTAAAATGCCATTAAAATATGGAAAAATCATTAGCCCCTAATTAGCATGCAGCCACATTAGAAAATCTTTCACGCAGGAAGCTCGACCTTTTGACATTTACAACCAGAAATTTATACCACTGATACTTATTTAAACAGCAATTTCACTAAAAATCAATTTACGTCCAAAATTTCAAATTTCCCCTTCTAAGGTTTTCCTTATGAAGCATTTATCAGGCAAACGATATTAAAAAGGGTTTTAGCTAACAGTGTTATTTTTATCGTCTACTTTTCATTACAGCGTCATTTAAAGTTTGAATTCAATTATATTTAATTGTAAATCGACGCGGAAGGCTTTTTCTGCCTTCAATAATTATTTATAATTTTTCCACAATCAAATTGCTCGTGCTGCGAATACATAATCTGAAAATTGAATTACCCTTGATTTTATTACAACTAGTTAGGAAATAACTAAAACAGATTACACCAACTACACTGAAGACTTTACGAGATAATACCTACACTACCTGATAATTTATGGACTGTACCTTAACAATAGCTGGTTAAACCTACGTGTAAGATAATGCGAATCTCGTAGAACGGGGAAAGTACCTACGGAATTTCTTCTGTCAAATTGGCCTATCTTCATCAGTGATTAATTAGTTTTCAAATTTGGCAAAACTATTTTGATAATGAACCTCGGCCGCACCGCGGTGATATGAGCACTATTTGTCTACTCTGGGAAAAATAACTGTCTAAATTTAAATTTAAAGCTTGAAATGTGCTTGAACATAAGTTATGAAATTTTATGGTCCTCGAAAAGTTTATTTGTGCCTTTATTATGGCCGCCTTTTATTTTATCGATGGCATCTGTTCCATTTTTGCGATAATGGTATTAAATTAACGGTTAATGGTTATCGGGAAATTTGGAAAACTAAGCTTAAGATAGCTAACTGTATTGTATTTTCATTTACATATAGAATTTTTGAATAAAAATTTGTTCGAAATCAGCAAACTTTTATGTTTTCCAATATATGAATTGTTTTGAAATTTCAACATTATTAATTTTTGTGGAGGCGATGAAATGGGAATAAATCCACATTCATTACAATTTTTTAAACCACAATTTTCTCCGTAGAATCGGTTTCCCGTTATTTCCGTTTTTTTTTACTTGCCTAGGTACATTGAAATTTCATGAAACTTTGGTGGAAGCGCCGGGATGAAGCTGAACTTATTACATTGTAAAAGCATCAAGTGCAGTTTGAGTTCTGCAAGAATAATGTTCTGGCATTTTCTTGGTTGTGTCAACTCAAATTTAAACATAGGGGAATTTGGTAACATTACGTAAGCAAAATGTTGTAACATTTGTTAAATGTTGTTCAGAGTCAGAAGATAGCTAAGGAGTAGCGCCTTTTCAATTAAGAAATTCGTTGTGTTAAAGCAGAAAGGTTTTACTTTAAAACTGCTCGTACGTGAAAGGTTTTTAAAGCTTCAATAACGCCACTCGGTGACAAACTGAGCGTGTACTTTATTTCATCATGAAACAACGTAATTTTAAGATAGGCAGGGCAGCATATATTGGAGACAGTTTTAAAGATAAATTTCCAGAGACCTGTGTTTATTAACAGGAGAAAGTCAAATATTTAATCTCGTAACGTTACTGTTGATCGTATGTCTGAACAGGAAGCTCAAAGGAAGTTTGGTAGTGGTTTTGCTTATTATTCGTGAAAAGAAATAGTAAACGGTCGTCTATCATAAATTGCTTTGTTAAATACGGGCGGTATTCAAGTGCTCGTATTTATGTAGCGAAATAATGCCGTTGATGCGGTATAAGCTGTGAAAATCGCGAAGTTGTGGATCCGCAGAGGTATAATATCTACACATATATATCAGACTATTTTAAATTTATTAGGAGTGTCTGGTTGAGCCAGAGGTTGATTTATTCTTCTTGCAAATACACGGTCGATAAGCACTTATAAAGTAGCAATCAAACAGATGGAGCAGAACCTCTGACAAGAGCGCTTCTGCTATACTAAAACTGTTCCAGAGACAAATTTCCGTGATATACGGAGCAGCTATGATCGAAGTCTCACAGCTAACGGCCAAAGAGGTTGAGTAATAGTCTGCACGTCTCTAGCGCGTTCACGCACGTGATTCCATCTTTCTCGGCCTTTTGAAGCCGGCCAAAACAGACCACAATCTACACTAACTAGATTAGTCGAGTTATACAGAGGTTGTAGCCGCTTTGTGTACATAATTATCTTTATTTGACACTAATGACATCTGAATTATGGCATCTCCTTTGAACCAGGACTTCTTTAGATCCTCGTATTCTTTATAAAGTTGTATAATGCCATTAACAATTAAAAAATAACAACGTGGGTATTCATTTGCATGGATGTTGGCGGCAAAGCAGAACAAAGCTTCAGCGGTTGAGGGAGATGAAATAAAGTGTCTGCGGGGCATTTTGCGTCCCGGTGAGATGTCAGTCTCAGCCACGTGGCGGAGGTTCGTACGTGCTCTATGAACATGAAGAAGAACCCTGGCCCGGCTGCATGATGAGACCCGATGCGGACAGATAAGAAGACAACTAAATGGTTGCTAAATTACGCTGCGTGGAACTTCTCATGACTCGGTTAGGGTTGTTTCCGGTTGCGACCGTCCCTCCTATCGCCATTAACCTAACTCCCTATATCCATCATATGTTTTATCCCATTACACAGTTAACAATTTACTAATTCGAACGTATATATAACGTCCAAATAACCTGAATCGATATTCCACGGTTTCAACAACCAGCACAAATAAATATCGGGGTGTACAGTGCTAACCGTAGTTGTAACCACTTGCATTGCTCACGTATTTTACAGCCAGCCTGGAAAATGGATCACTAAGATGAAAATGCAACTGCCGTTTCTCACTCTAATGTCGCCTGTTGTCTGAGTTAGTAAAAAATATGAAAATTGTACTAGATTCCCCTTCCTAAATTACTGGTGGTAATAACGGGGCGTATTTTTATGACCCTGGACAATTTCGTCAAATGCACCCCCGGCTAACGCAGAATTTTAAGCGGTAATGAATTGTGTTTCCCCATCGCACCCCGCGTTTCAAGGCGACCTGGAAATGTTGTTGGAAACACTGCCGCAGCGATTGCACAACTTTGGAGGTTATTAAGATCAAAAAGAGGATATATCTGATCTAGTGCAAATAATTATATAAATTTCAGAGGAAAATACGGCAATATTTTAACTTGTTTTAATTACCAGCTGATCCCATGGGCTGAAATAACATTTAAAATCTCTTCACTATAATTTTCATTTAATGCCACGACATGATAATTGATAATTCAATAAAGTTTCGCATTGGTCACAGTAATGGAATACGGTAATATTCTGATTAGTGTCATTTGTCGAAATAACTTCCAAAACCTCTTCACTATAATTTACTTTAAATATCACAACATGATATATAGTAATTACATACAACTCGAATTCAACACACTGATGCAGATACGGTAAATCTTGATTGGTTTTTATTATAAAAAGATCCCATTCAAAACTTCTCCACTTTAATTTCCATTAACTACCATCACATAATATACGGTGCTGCAATGAAATCTAGAATTTACTACAGTGATGGAAATGCGATAATAATCTGATTAACTTCATTCTTCGAAATAACCTTTAACATCTCTTCATTATAGATTGAATTACATTAAATTAAATAACTCAACATCATATGTGGTAATTAAATAAAATTTCGAAGAATTCACCACAATAATAGATATATGGTAATATTCTGATTGGTTTTTATTACAAAAAAAAAACTTTTAAAATATCCTTGATAACCTCTTAATTACAATTGTTTTTAAATACTGCTAGTGATATTTACTTCTGTGTGTGTTGAAGGCCATACTAACAAGGATAAGGACTTTCATAATAATGATCCAAATGTGCATGTTATGAAAATTGATGACTTCTAGATTTTAAGGATGTTGGTATACTTCAAGATGACATGAAAATCGTGTTAGTGATTGTGCCTCAAAGATTGGGAAAAGTTGCAAATTGGCTGAATATCAGAAAGGCATATACTGATCTAGCCAATGAAACGATATATGGTTGTTTCGTAAATCTCAATAATGATATTTCCTTCTATTTATGTTTAAAAGTATACCGAAAAAAATAAACACCTTCACTAACATTTACCATATATATTTGAAGTACGAGAGGAATACAGAGGTCAAATGAACCATAAAATGCTTAATCGTATGCAGGGGGAAGATACTGTCAAGGGAATAAAAGCAATGAGAATTAGTTGGTTATGTCACATTAAAAGAAGTGGGGACGATAAAACGACAAAGAAGATTACTATATACACAACCAAATACAGGAAAAGAAGAGAAAGTGAACTAATCCACCTAAATAAACGGATTTATAAGCTCCATGGAGCGGCGAATATTCCCCCGTGAATGAGCCAATGAAGATGATCTGAAGTATGGAAATATCTTTTTATGATAGAAATTGCTGATTTCTAGATTTCATTAGTATATCTTGGTGTACTTCAAGAGGAAGTGGAAATATTTAAAATGGTGCCCTAAAAATTGCGTCACTTTATAGCATTGTAAAATGGCTAAAGATCAAAATGGAATATCTGATCTAATAAAAAGTAACCGATATATAGGCAGGCCGAAAACTAAACACTGTGGAAGCAGATAGCGTGAAGACCAACCAATCCAGATGATAACTGAGAATGAGGTGAAATTAAATAAATTTCGTATAAAGATGCGGTAGTATTTCGCCAAAATATTCTTCAAAATCTCGACATTATAGGTTTTTTATCATTAATATGATGCTTGATATTTCCTCCAACATCTAGAATAAAGACCATAACTGAGAAGCAGAAACGCTTCCACTGTGATGCATAGCTTTTTAATATGACAATATCTTTATTTCCACAAAACTTTTTATCTGTCTATTTTGATGATATCTCCTCTACAGATATATAGTAAATGTCTAAACATAGAAGAATACATACTTTCCCTAGTTTCCTTATTTATTTCAAACGGGTTGTTCGATTTCAATGAAATCTAAATCATGGTGATTTATCAAAAATTGGTGGCTGCAACCCTCATCTACGTTAGCAGCATAGTGTAGGAGGTTCGCTACACCCTTTCGCTATCGATTTTTATTGTGTGCACAAACTGAGCTGCATCTCTACAGAACTTCAAAATCGTATTAAGAAAGTATGCCTTTATACTATTTCCATTTGCGAAATCAAAGATAGAGCTTTCGAATACCGTTAACCCATTTCGAGCTACACATTAAGCTAATGTTCCGTAAGCTAATTTAACTTGGTACGGTACAGGTTTTGATCAATTGCTAACATATTCAAATTGTGTATATTGATCAGTTTCAACTCATCCAGTCGGGCAATTAAATAAAGTAAGGTTTACTGCGGAAACATAGTCAACCCCTTCTGATCCTTCAATCTATTTCAGTAAGACAACCGCATTGTTCGCAAAACCGGCGACCTTTAACCCACGTAGGTTTGCGTTAGATTGGTATCAATTTTGAATACCTCAAAAGATCAGATTTGTATTCCTTTTGTGACCGTTTTTGAAATTCCTACAGGCTCTCTTTCCTTTGATATGTTGAAATATTGCTACTCGAAGTAGATAGAAACAGTTTTCGCCTGGATCTAAGTAACGACCGTTCGCTGACGGGAAAGCATTTTGAACACTATGATGAAATACCTCTGCTAACCTGTAATATGTCCATCGTTATGTGAATATCCACCGCTTGTCACATCTGGAGCTTGTTTTATCGCTGCATTGGTTAGGAGTATGTGTTAACAGCAGTTACAGCAAATGGCGTAGGTTAACTGGAATACTGCACAGTTGTAACACTATGGAAAAGGTTTATTTCAAGTATGACATTATTCCCACAGTATGACATCCCAATTATAGTCATATCGAATAATTCTTTTATATTAAAAATTGGAACCCTTTTCTGTGGTATACACGAGAAATTGTTATAATCGTAGGCGACGACACTTCTAAGTCTTCAGACAGCACATACGAAAGTGCAAATCTTGGGACGTGCTCTATAGAATATTTCAAAATTTCCTTACGTAGTTTACAGAGTATAAGGAAGGACACAATATTTACTTGCAACTGCATTTCATATTACTTTTGTATACCATGAACACAAATGTTATATAAAAACTACTTATAATAAACGATAATATAAATTTAATTAATTTTTGGTTAGTAAATATAATAATAGATTGCTAACGCACACGTAAAACTTTATTATAATTGGTGTCATTTTTCCTATTACAATTCACAGAGAAATCTAAAACTTCCATGTTGCTAGAGATTTGAGAAGAAGTTCTTAAAGAATGTAAAATTTACTGAGAACGTTCGTAGGCCTCACATAAATTCTCGAAGAATTTGTGATTTATGAAATTGAAATACGGATGTTAAACGTTGGTTGACTATGTATCATTTCACCCTGAGCCTGCGACACCATTTGCATCGCTTTTTACACCCCGAACGCACTTATTGTAGGAACCACGGAAAATCATGAGAACCACTACATATATAAATATATTACAGCAAGATGGCACTGTCCTTGTTAGACCACACTCAGCTTCAATTAATTCTTGTGGTGCTATCACCAGCCAACACGATCGCCGGATTTCATTTATTTATTGTCGTGTCGTAGTAAAAACTATAAGTTCACTAGTGGCCAGAAAAGTTTACCAAGGATTCCGAAACAGACTCTTTACCGTCAAAAAGTCTAAAAGAAGCAGTTTTTGTAATCAATAACATTACAACTGCCGCCTTTTACTTTCAATCGATGAAATTTAAAAGGCTATAACTTATTGCACACATAATGACTTATAGAACTTTTACTGTCTTTATTCTGTACTGTATGTTAAAAAAACAAGTCGAGTTTAGGAATTTTACAAGCGCATTGTATATAAAGAAACATTGGTACTGTAAATATCTTATTTTACGTAAAATGTTCCAAGTTTCATAGGTAACAGTAATATTGAACATAATTATTTTATACTATTAGAAAAATTTTGGAACAGCATTATTGTAAAAACAAACTGCCAAGGGAAATCATCAAGTGCCAGTTACTTTTCGTTAGTTCTGTTAAGGAGTTTCCGGTTCTCTACGGTTCTAAGTGTATAAGAAACATTCAGAATAAAAGGCCTTAGGAATTTTCCAATTTCTATATGTTGTCACTTGGGTGGGGGAGGGGGGGGCCAAAAAACTTCGGCGTAGAATTTACATTTATTTTTGAAGGAGCAATGAGATATTAATTTTGGGTCACACTGTATTACAGATTTAAATAAGTATAACGATACATTCCAAAAGCATTAAATAACATTAAGCTGTATATAAATGATATATAATATTATATATATATATCTTATATATATATTGCTATGTTATTTCAAATTATGTATTATCTTATACTATGCTTCGACTATGTTATTTGGTTTCGTAATACTTAAATTATATTGTAAGGATATTGTTTTTCATGTAGAAATCCAGATTGTATCTGAAATAGAGATTGATTAGCTTGATTGTAAAGTAAACCATGTTATATTAGAGGAAATTATTATTATAATTGATAAACGTAAACCTTATTAGTATGAAAGGTAGTTTCCGATCTTTGGATTGTGCTACGATGTGACTTATTTGGTATCGGAGTGATGTGTTTGTGGATATTCGGTTGTGAATAGTAGTGGGGACGTCTATGTTTCACGTAGACGATGATTTGCGGTCTCTTGGGCAGTATTGGAGCCCTGAAATGCAAAATTGTTATAATTTTGTATTTACCTTTTGTAGATATGCTTTTATCAAGTTTAATTTCTGATTCAAGATGTTATTATTGGGTTACATAAGGGAAGTGTTGAAGTACCTTGGTTTACTTAAAGTTTGTTGTTTATTTACATATAATGAAATTTAGATAAAGAATTTGGATTTTGAGGTTATAATTTGGTTATTGCTTGTTATATTGTTGTTAACAGATATGCAGCATATAAATGTTTGTAATTGGGTTGTGTGTGGGATTTTGTAATTGTTTTTCATAATTTTGTGATTCATTTGAAGTAATCTGACAATTTTAAATATATGTAATTTTTTTATCATAAATATTGAAGTAACTTATATAACTTATATAATTTTGTAAAGATTACGATTCTGAATTTTGTTATTAACTTATAAATTATTTATGTTGTAATATGCAAATTTAAAGTATTTCAAATCATATGTTGATTGAAAAGATAAGTTTCTGTGTGGCCATTGGTCCATTTTAAAATTGTAGATTATTTTTGAGCATAATTTTGGATTTTAGTCGGTTCTATGTGCTTGATGCTTTGGCATTTACCAAAATACTTGAATTACATACAGGAGATATTTTTCCTAAAAACTTATGCAACAGTTCGTTGTTTTTGAAATACCAGAAAATTTCTTGGTAAATAATAATCTAATCAAGCAATGAAACCTTCGTTACGGATAAACATGTATTATACCCAAAAGGAGAGGTATCAGATTAACCGTTTGTCTATCTAATAAAGTAGCAGAAAGTGATATAGAACTTACATCTGCATTACTTCATAGTAGAGCTAGGTTGGGAAATTACAACCTGTGAGCTTGGAACAGTGATTTTCCTGTCACTGGAACTGACTGTGACCGACGTTCAAACAGAAGCACAGTGACAGTGATTGTCAATGACATTGGATATGTAACTACTTGAAGTTTTATGCCGTACACGGAGGTATGTGACCGTCATTTGTCGAAAATCTTTTACCTTTCAACTGTGTTTTAAGTTTTGTTAACAAATAATAGTCTGACAGTGCTAAATCCGGAGAATAGGGCGGGTGGTCAACCAATTCAAAACAATTTCATCAATTTTTTGCAGTGCAATCAACAACTTGTAAGCATGACCGTTGTCTTGCAAAAAAAGCACACTTCTGGCAAAGTTTTCCGCGGTGTTTTTCCACAATTTTCTTACGTAATTTAGTTAGCTACTCATATAATATACTCCCGTGATAATTCCACCCCGTTCCAAATAATCTTTCAAAATTTCTTTGTCCCAGAAAACTGAAGCAAAAATCTTGCCAGTCGATTTTTGAACACGGAAATTTTTGGGTCGTGGAGAACCAACATGCTTCCACTGTTTGGATTGCTCTTTAGTCTCTGCGTCATAGTGATGTATCCACGTTTCGTCCATAGTAACAAGCCGATCCAAAAAGTTTGAGAAATCTTCTGCAAAACGGCGGCAGATTTCCTTTGACGTTGTTAATCGAACGCGCTTCTGATTAACGTTCAAGCATCTTGGAATCCATTTGGCCGAAAGCTTTCTCATACCCAAGTCGTGATGAATGATGTGACACACACGTTCATAGGAAATGTGCAATGCCTCTGCAATATTCTTAATCCCAAAACGTCGATTTTCTAGAATCATATCATGGACAGAATCAATGTTTTCCGGAGTAGTCACATAAATTGGTCTTCCAGGGCGGTGCTCATCTTTTACATCTGATCTTCCTCTTTTATATTCTGCAATCCAATTTTTAATAGTGGCGTATGAAGGACAGGGATCTCCTAAGATTTGTATCATATCAGCAAACATTTTTCCAATAACTCTTTCAAAAATAAATACTTAATAACTGACCGAAGTTCGAATTTTCAAATTCAATCTTTTTCTCAGACATGCTGTTTTGAAAACTGCACAGTTTCATCATCGTTCAACTTATGGATGTCAAACTTTGACAACTTATTTGTAAAACATCATAGTTGTAACCATAAAACCCATATTCACTTTTCTTGACTAGAAACTTTCCAGGCTAACTAGATAGCAATACCCCCTCTTATAAAATTCCAGTCTAGATTGGAAGCTTGAAATATTAAATAGAAATATGGTATAGTAAACAAATACATAGTCGGTTTAGAAGGATATCACTTTAATCGTTCCTTTCAAATGTAGACTATGCCGTTGTAGCTATTACATTAATTCTATGTTTTCATTAAACGGTAGCAGAAATCAGTAATTATTGCATTGTATGCAGTTTACTGCTAAGTATCCATTGGATGCACTCTGATAATTTAAAAATATTTAAGTTTGTATTACTGCTGGTACTAACACGTAAATCTACTATTAAAATTATAAGTAAATATAATTTTATTGATTGATTAATAAGAATTTTAACGAAATAACTCAAGAAACTATTTTAAATGATATAATGGTTAAAGAGCATTATAATCTAAATCGGAAACTGTCGCCAGTATTCATCATCATGATCATCATCTGACATGGAGCCGACTCGAAACCAGAAATTCACAGATTTCTACTTATCGAGTAAAGCGTCCTACTTCGTCGTTTTTATGTAAGAAGTAAATCATGACACGGGTGTTCTTTGAATTATAGGTTTGGTGAAGCTACGCCGCTGGTTTAAATCCTTATATTTTTTGAGAGGAAAATAGCATATATCCGAAGAAATTTGGTGTGTCTTGCCAAGAAGTCGAAATTGCACAATTGCCTTGTGTGTCATGTGCATGGTTCGAACGATGCCGGGCGTCGGTAGGCAAGGCTATTATGCGCCTCGCTCACCTCTATTTTACCTTGTGTCCTTTACGGCTGTAACTTGCCCGAAAGAAATGCAAAAATAATTTGAATCTCAAAGCCTTACGTGTGCCTTGAGCATAAAAACTTTCCCCGGTTTTTCTTTTTCTACGAGTTTCACTGCGTGCAGAGTGGTACAACGCGCTTTTTCTAATTTATAAGTGCTTTGTTAGTTAATTTGTGCTAAATTTATTATACCTTATTTTTCACTTTTAATTAAGATTAGGTGCTTGCTGCAAAGGTGGATAATTGCAAATTCGTTTGTACAGCTGCTTGAATAAAAATTAACTCACATTACCCTTTCTAAATTCACAACGCAAATTAAGGCTTAGAATAAGAACTTTCCGGAGGAATCGAGCATCCGTCGTGTACAACTTCTCTTCTTTTAACACGATTTTCTCTTATTATTAACGTTATACCGGGCTAAAAAAATGTAAGCCGACGTCATTTGGGATTTTGACGGAATGTTAAATAGAAAAAATATCAGGGTAATATTTGAAGATCGTGAATTTTAAAACGCAACGCGGTTTAATTTTTGCAGTCAATTTATATTTGTGACAGTCTTTTAAGCGAAATATTGGCACATATTTCTCATGGCCGCTGTTATTTTAAATAATCGATCTAGTGACATTTCGGGTGATACTTCAGTTACCTTACCCAGCAAGCACATTTATATAATGGGCGTTTGCGTGTTAAATTACATACGTAGCTGCAGAGTCGTTGTAATTCACTGTAACTCATGGTCCGTATTGGTTAGCGAAATTATCTCTGTTTTAATTTGCGCTATATTTCAGCGTCAAACGACTTACTCGTTGCTGCTTCGTCTCGCTTAATTTAATACTGTTACGCTTATGATTATGACTGCAACAAACATTTACAACTGCATAAACGGGCAGATTAAACCAACGCGTGCAAAATATACATAACAAAATTATGAAAATTGCATGTAATCCACAGGCGAACTTAACAAGCTCTTTAATTTAACACACCATTAAACCGAACGGTGTATAGACAGAATAATGAGTAGATTGCGAACTCACTATACAAGGATTGCTCGGAGTTCGTGTATTTCCACTAAATATTATTTAACCGAAAATCTTCCTTTACTTTTACATTATGCAACTATTTTTATGCTAACACATCCGAAGCGTTATCTCGCATCCTTTCTGTTTGCTTATTTAAAATCTAATATTCAAATGTAAATCGTTATAGAATCCATCCAATAGATTGGTGGCAAATGGAGGTTTTATTATCTGCCTGACAGTATTGAGAAGTATTCCAAAGTAAATAAAATGATATTTATTAAGTGGGAACGTGGGTTTTAGAAATCTCTCCGTTTTGAGACAACCCGTATTACCGTAGCAACAAAGCACTCTCTAAGACAATGATCTTAAAAAGCTCGCTATTTTATGTAAACGCTCTTTAAAGGAATTCCGGAATCTTTAATAATAAAGCAGTACTTATTTCAAGATGTCTTACGTAATACCAATTAAAACGGACGAGTTCTTAAGGAATTAAA
>JABXWE010036098.1:0-25631 GCA_014611495.1 Limonius californicus
AATTGAAGTTTCGGTAAAAGAGCAATCATGTGTTTTCTTTTACGATCCTTTGGTAATACAATAATTTTTTCGACACTTTCGCTATTTGCTTTTTTTTTGAAAAGGTGCCTTGAAAAGTTTAAATTTAACGTTTAAGGTTTAACGTTTGCTGCAATACAAGCAACGATCTTTTTGCACCAAACTCTTCCCTTAAGCTGCGTTCCACCTTTTTCTCTTTTAAGATATTACACTACAGAAAGGCTTCATATTGAACTTTAAAAAGCAGATTCCCTTTAGTTTAGTTATTCCAATTTTAAAAGAAACCCAAGATTTAACTTTTGTGTTCTGTTCTGGGTACATTTGGTCCAAGTAAAACTTTAAGTACATACTATGTAATAATTAGAGCGCGGAAAATATGCAAAGAAAATCTGAAAAATATGCGGATATATATGCACTGTCTCTAGCGAAAATTTGCAGAGATTTAAAAAAATATAACCAAATATATGCAAGATATGCAACTACTTTTGCCTTCTGGAAAGAAAAAAGATAGAAAATCTTGAAATTAAGAATATTTATTAGATTAATTAAATACAATTAGATACATTAAAAAAATAATCTTACACTATTATGGTTATTACTAGTAAGCTAATTACAATTAATTATTAATAAAAACGTTCATATTAATCAGACATATTATTAAAACAATTGATAATCAAATGTTTTTCAAAATTCTCCAACAAAAATGATTGCCTCCTATCACTAAACATATATTTATATATAGAAAAACTTCTTTCTACATCGACAGATGTAATTGGAGCATTTTTCAGTTTTGTAACTAAATGTCCACTTAACACTAATTCTGCGACTTCTCCTCGTAAAACTTTTGCAACATCATTTAAAATACCGTATCCAGAATTCTTTTTGAGTACATTACTTAATTTTTCGTAAACTGTATTTCCAACTTTTGCCTTAACTCTTGAACATAAATGTTCAAAATTATTAATTATTTCTGTAGATTCAGCTAATGACATTGAACGTTTGTCTAAATCTGAAATAGTTTTAGGCACAAAACTATAATTGCTTTTTAAATAAACAAGTTGGCAAGGCAACTCCCGAGATTCCAACAATTTTTTTGACTGTGTAATAGCTTGGCTACTATCAGTCAAGTTTAAAACCACTTCTTTAATTTTTTCATAATTTTCTGCATATAAAAGTGCCGCTTCAAGCCATGTACCCCACCTGGTAATTACAGGTTGTGGAGGCAATGGAGTTATTGGGAAGTCTCTCTTTATAAAATTGAATTCTTAAAGGGGCCCTGAGGAAAATCTTTTTATGTTACTAATTAAATCATTGATTAAAGGAAACTGATCCCTGATCTTTTCAGCGACCTTATTAATTCCATGTGCTAAGCAAGTAGTGTGAATTAAATTACTATAAAATATTTTCAAATTTTGCCCCGCCTTGACCATATATGGTGCTGCATCTGACAACATTAACAAATTTTTTTCTGAACACACTAAGGCAAAAAGAAATTGGATAATCCGTCGTTCACAAATCTAGTTATGGACAAATTATTTGTTTGGTGAAGTTGTTTTGAAGCTATTAAATATGATTTGTACAGGACGTCTTCATGCAGCACACCAATTAGCAAATGCGCAATATAAAATATGCAACAAAAGCCCAAGTATGCAAAATATGCAATATAAAATTAGTGTCAATGGGTTCGTAATTGTGCAAATCGTAAAGATTTGAAGACATAAAATTAAATATGCTAAAAATAAAGAATATGCATTTTTCATATAATCCGCGCTGTACTAATAATTAACTAAGATAGGGATCTTAGGTACCATGACTTTTATTATTAAGATGTAAGTTACCATTATCAGCACTTAAAATATCTATATCTCAAATTATTTACGCCTTATGACTTTTGTAACGTCGCACAGTGGAAGGAATCCACTTTCTAAGCGGCCAAAAATATATTTATTTGTTATCATAAAATTGAAAAAAACGTAATAAGATTTTTCCATTACATATTACTGATCAAGTAACACGACAAATTATGCCAATGCACAAACATTTGCGATCACTGCCAGTCCCGACGCGTCGGGTACGTTGGGGGTACATTTGGTCCGGCCAATAAAATTAACCGAATTTGGGCATTTAGGGCACAATTTTTAAATATAAAAAATGAAACCGAAGAAACCACATTCAACAGTTGCCATTTGTGTAATTATAAAAAAACACAGAAAATGTAGAGTTTTATACGTCTCAAAATTCTCAGTTCAGAACTTTCAAATCGTTTTACTTTGGCAGCGAGCTATGGGGGAAAAGTGGGAGATCGACACAAATCCTGAATCCGAGAGCCGCGTGCGCTCTTTTACGGAACTAACGCTAAGATGTTCTGACAATAATAATTTTGTATGCCAACGCTTTTTCCTTCTATATAATAAATATATTTCACAAAAATTTTTAAATTATTTAAATTATAGGTAAATCATTAAAAATATTTTAGTCACAAGCATAATAATCAAACTAATAAATATCTTTCACTTATTCCTAGTAATATAACATGTTAAACCTAGTGCGGACCAAATGTACCCACAACATACGTTAAATTTCCTACTTGAAGCAAAACAGTATTCCTTTAAAAAGCAGAAAATGTCTGCACAGTTAACATGCTACGAAAATCCCGCAAAGAAGTGCTGATCTAACATTCAAACGCTCAATCAACAAAGTGTATTGATAAAAATATATTGATATGCGAACCTTGTTTAAAATACGTAACATTTAAGATAACACATGTTCGTTCTGTTTTAGTACAACATGCAAGCGTTGCAGAATTTGCACAAGTTGCGCATATCAGCAGTGGCCGGCAGTGGTATGCGTAAACAAGATAACAGTTAAAGCAGCTGTAAGGCTAAGAGTAGCGTAAAACTCGGCAACGCCGGCGGATGTCACGTTTAGTTACATATGTCCCAAAATACAAACATGGATCTCGACTTTACCTATGCTGTTACGGATCTCGCGTCGTTATTTATTTATCACGTACATTAAAATCGCAAAATTGTTTCCCCTCTAAAGGTGTAGGGTTTGAGTTGTTAATTATAAAGCCATTAATAAGAAATATACTCTAATAACCCATTCCCTTATGGCGGATCTCGGGTTGTCCTAAATTTATTTGGATCTCAGCTTGTTACAAAAACAGATATATATATATATATATATATCATAAAATATACAAACAAATCAAATATTTCGAATTTACTTTAAACTTCTATCCTATTGTGAGGAATTTGCATTGCTGCGAATGGTGCAAGACTTTGATATACATTTTTGTTTCTATGCTAGATTTATTTTGAAATTTGGTCAGCAGTAATGCACATTTCGTATGTAAACGGTGTATTCTCACGGGAAACTCTATCAGGAAAAAATGTAAGTACATACTAGCATTTTAATCTTATCTTGAGTTTAAATGCGTAAAAGGTTCCGGAAGATGGCATAAGATTTTCCTGAGGAGAAGCAACTTATGTATCTGGGAAGAAAAATAACAAATTTAGGTAAAGATATTGAGAGTGTATTTATTTCATTCAGTAATTGATGTCGAAAATATTCCATTCTTCTTCTCCGACAAAAAAAAACTAGATTTATGTTATTTTTTGAAAAGATTCTACTAATTCCGACAGAAATATATAGTTGCTTTTTTTAATAATACATATGTGAGGTTTTAAGGTTTTAATTTTATTTTCAATATTTAATTTTGGTTGGAGTTTCAAACTTTTGATAGATTTAGATATCCAGATATAGTAGTGCATATAGAAGGTGTTTCTAAATTATAGGTACAAACATGCGCAGATACAGCACTAAAAGAAGGAGAAATAAAATCACTCTTTTGGCTATAACTTAGTAAATGTTTCCACTAATAGCTTCAAATTTTGTGTTATAATAACAAATTTGTAATCAATTCACAAATAAAAACTTTTTTATTTGTCGTAAGTATTCCATCCAGCTGTTGACTGAAACACTTAACTTGTCGGGCGCGCGCTTGTATAAGAGCTTATAAAATTATAAAGTCTAGTTATCCTGAAAACGCTTAGCCCAAATTACGTAGAACAAAAGTACCTCTTTCATGTAATTTTGTATGGAGAAGAAGAATTGCGTACTGTACGTTCACAAAAATCTACCTTAATGTGAAAAATAAATTAAAGTATTACTTGACCCCACTCACTGAGATGAGACTCCCTTGGTTCATCAATTTTATTGAAATCTGGTAAAAATTTAAGGTATAGTGTCTAAGTTTGTATACAACATTTCAAGGTATTAGTGCAAACGCTGACTGAATTTTCACCAAAAGAGTGATTTTATTTCTCCTTCTTTGGTGAATGTATCTGCGTAGCAAAGCATTTCCTTGTTTGTTGGAAATTATTACAATATTTTATGCTTGTGAATAGGGCCTCAAAGTTAACGCCTATAATTTCGAGTCACCCTGTAGAACAACCGCGTTTTTATTAGTAACGATCCTGCACACTTAAGTTTTATAATAACCACAAATTAATGATATTTATTAAAAATCAAAATAAAATACATAGGAATAATAAAAACGAAGCAAATAATTCTTTTTGAAAACCTATTTAATTCTAATTGTTACATGTTAGTAAGCCGATAAGAACTAAGTGAGTGAATTGATATTCATTTAAAATCTACATTTAATTCCAAAATTAATAATAATTATTCAAACTCTCTTAAAACAGTTATACGCAAAAATAGTTGTATGATCCTAGCTAACTGCAAAGAAGCGGTTTGGCAGTGGAGCAATTTTGGAAGATCTTCCTTCAAGACTTCGCCGCTGTCAAAGGTATTACAAACCGAAGACGCTTTTCGCATGTGTCCGCTTTGATAAACATGAGAAACGATGCAAGTGCGTGATTGCGTGACTTCAGGTAAACCTAACGGTGATTGAAGTGACGCCCAGCGTCGAGGCGCCACCTTTGCAGACACTTGGCGCCATTCGGTCTTTTTCCTGCCATGTACACTGATTGATAGTGATAAAGGAAACGCATGTGATCTTTGATTATATGGGGACGGAATGACTGATGGGGACACTGTTTAATGACCCGTGAAAATTAATTTAATATGTTCTACTTCGGCGAACTTAATTGGTTTAGGTTTCACTATTATTTTTACAGTTTATGGTTTTCAGTTGCAAGGGGTTACGTCTGGAACCGGTAATGATACGTAATGTGAACGTAGAATTGACTTTATTAAAAGAATTTTTTTGGTTTTTCCCGTAAGCAAAACAATATTGAACACATAAAATTGAAATTTAAAATTTAAATTTATCGTTAGGGTGGGTTAGTATGTATGCTTTATTAATGAAAAGAAGTTTGTGAACAGTAAGTTATCGTTTTGAGAAGTTTGGAATATAACCGGAAATAACAATATGCCCTCCTACTTTTCTCCTTGCTATTAAAGTGCGCAATCGATTTTGTAAATTTTTTGTCAAACTAACCTTTTTAAACTCACTCTCGTTTTTGAACCCCTAAGATTACAATATCCTGTTTTATTTATTATTAAAACCGCTGGGATATTGTGTAAACAACTCCTTTTCGGAATTGTTGCATGTGTAGTTCCACTTATTTTCCTTGCTTCGGAGTATATTTTCCTTTGACTTAATTAAGAAACATTAAAATTATTTTAACTTCTATTCACGACTGTATAATAAATTCCATGATTGTAAACAGTGCTGTGGAAAAGCTCCTTGGTTTTCTACATCCGCGGAAAAATATTTGTAAGTAATTGTTAAAAACTCGAAGATATTGATGGTAGCTTCGATTTCTCCTTTTGCTCTTGTAAGGTGTAAAGTATTTAATGGTCTAACGGTAGAAGTGATTAGCTTTCAAATGATAGATTCGAGGTAATTTATTTTCTTCTTGTTTTGCTTTCCTTGTTGGCTCTACCTGTACTTTCCCGGCCGCGATAAATTAATTGATAGCAGAAAACAACAGGGCACACGACGCTTGCTTGATTAACGTTGCTTTCTTGCTTTTCTATTATACATAACACGCGCTTACAAATTAAATACGGTTATAAATCTGTTTGTTTTGATTTTCTTACCGTAAAGAAGGCAAGGAATAATGATACGTTATTATGCTATATGTTCTTTGCTGAGTAATATACTTAAACAGTTTTGAATTAACTTATTAACACACAGGTAGCAAATATGTACATGCTGGAAGTAGAAGAGCATATACTGTTTTTCAATGAGGAAAGTACTGGAGTATGCAACACACTTTCCAAATTGACGTTCATTTAGTATCAAATTATGAATGATCTTATAATTATTTTCTACGAACCATTTAACTATTTATTTGTCGGTAATAATACGTTGCTCCAAAAATAAAATTCTTTAAGTAGTCAGAGTAGTACTTGCTGGCTGGGTTTATAAAAAACACTTCTTTCGTTTTACTGAAATGAATGAATGAATTCATTAATGAAATGTAATATTCGATTAAATTTTGATGCGTGAACCTAATTAAAAATATTACGTTGTTTAGCGTTAAATTTTTGGAAATTGGGTACTTTACTAGCTGTAGGATTGGTTGAATATTTTAGTAATTCAATTCTGAAAAAACTTTTAAAATGTGATCTTTGCTAGAAAAGAACAATACAAGTTATTCTGGCAGTATACGTTTTCAATATCATCTATGAATTACAATCTTACGTGATTGGTCGCTCTAGGTTGGGTAGGATATTTTCATTTTGATTTAAAAAAATTTAAATTATTGTCGTTTTTAGAATAAAGCTATCGGGTTTGTTGAGGGTGGTATTCGTTTAAAATTTTATTCAGGAACGAAACTGAAATTAATACTGCTGACTTAGTAGCAGAGGACTTACTTGGATATTTTGCTCATACATTTTTGGCAACGTCTTCAAGTAAATTTTTAAATATTTGGTTTACAAATTTACATAAAAATATTGCAAATTTCCTTTTTCAATGTATATGTAAACCATCCACAGTGATTAATTGTTGAATTGCTTGCATCTTTCGTTTTTAAAAACTGTTTTAACCATTGTTAGAACCGATCAAATTTGTGGCAAAATCTGTTTTAAAGTTCATTCACAAAATAAACTGAAATTTTACAATGTTAGGTATTAAATATTTAAGAATTGCTGAAAGTGCTTGATGGATTCGATTATACAAGGTATTAAAATAAACACACTTTCAAAAATACCCAGGGGGAGGCAGCCATACCCTCATGTTGGATGAGGCAGTTGTCAAGACCCCTCTTCTAGACGCAATGGTAGACTACCTCCCTTCACAATATGCCTTCAATAGACACTTCAGTATTTATGCCAATACTGAGCCAACCCAGCATGTGGATATATCCATCTTTACCGATGGATCTAAAACAAGCCATGGAACGGGTGCCGGAGTCTTCTCCTATGACATAAACCTACGCCATACCTATTATACCACTAGACACAATTGCTACTGTCTTCCAAGCGGAGGTAGTGCGAATAAGGCATAGTGCAAATGCAATTCTTGAACAACAGATCAAGAATCAACGTATTGGTATCTACAGTGACAGCAGAGACGCTTTACTAGCCCGAGTGGTTGCAAAATTACCTCAGGAGTGGTACTGCAGTGCCGTGAAGCTCTCGACGATATGTCAAAAGATAATGTCATTTCTCTTATATGGGTGAAATGACATGACGGAAACTACGGTAACGAGGAGGCTGATGAGATTACGAGACGGACCTCCTAACAATCTCTTTCGGGACCAGAACCCATTATTCGTATATCTCTGAGGACAGTACGCTATATCAAGAAATCATAAAAAACTTCGCACCAAGATGAATAAACACTGAAAGTTGTCGTCGTGCAAGGGCTGCTATTACTGCACCCTCGCGCCAAAGACAGCTAAATTTTGTGAGCAACTGTCCCGAAAGAACCTGCTACTAGTTGTAGGTATCTTATCTGGACCCTGCACCCTATATCAACACATGGATAGGATGGGACTGGCGGTCAGTTCAAACTGTCGACGATGCAACAGGGATAACGAGACGGCAGAACACGTCCTGTGTCACTGCGCAACTCTCGCAAAAATCAGAAAATCCATGTTGGAAGACTTTTGGCCTGTTATGGCCGAAATCAGCAACACCCCAGTTGCGGATGTCCTCAAGTACATCCAAAGAATTGGATGGCTTGGATGATGCCCAAATTGGGGAGCTGCTAGGGAGGCAGCACAATGGGCCAACCTAAGTGGCCTAAGTACGTGAGGTAACTCACCCTCCCAAATCTTACAATGACAATGGCAAGTTCATTCATAAAATAAACTAAAATATCACAACTTTAGGTATTAAATATTTAAGAACTACTGAAATTGCTTGATAGGATCGATTTATACAAGGTATTAAAACAAATCCACACTTTCAAAAATACCCGGTCTTGGTGGAATTGTTTGACAGTCTTGTACAAACGGTTCCAACTAAACACTAAACGTGTTAGGTAACTTAAAAAATAAAAGTCTAAATGAGTTAGGTCGGAAGTTTGTTTGTTTTTGGCTTTAAATAATCAATAAAATTTGTAACAGAAAATCGCTGATATTCTTCTGACGACTGGTTTGAGTAAAAAGTGTTTACAATTCCCGTGATGCGGAGCTTGCGTAATATGTAGGTCCCCTAAATGTATTATACTTTAAAACACAACACAGGCACATTATACAAGAATTTTCTGTGATTAGTATAATTTACCACTCATTGGAGGCACTTTGTCTTTGGTTTAATTGCTGAAAATAATTAGCTGTTTTATTATGCTTCAGTGGATGTTGCATGGACTGTCTGCTTCTGTTAAAATAGTCTACTTAATATCACCGTGCACAAATCACCAATATTACCAGCGCAATTATGGTAATAATGTCTAAGTATGGCAATAAGATCCAAATAAAATAAGATCTAACCAACATTTGCAACTGTTCGAATGGCATTCGATGTACAATTTCAAACAGGTTTTGTGTGTTTGAACTTATAATAGCGTCTACCAGTATATTTATCGTCGATAAATGCAACCTGTGGCTGAAGGAATAATGAATGTATCTTTAATAAAGATAGCAGCAGCACCGTCTGGCGCCTCACGATATCGCTACGTCTTAGCCATATTTTACCTTCCTGATACTTACCTGCCTGCAAAACACTTTTTTTACTGAAAAATTGTAGCTTGTATTCTTGGCATTTGCAGATAAATATCTAAGATTACCTTGAAGCTTGTTCTTTGTTGTTACGTTATGTTCTTTACCAAGATATTCTTATAACAGAAACCTAATACATCGTAGTTTGTTATGCAAAGAGTTTACATAATATGTATGTTTTGTATTTTCCATTGGTACTATATTATTAATAATTAAATGATATTGATTTTGGACAACAACCCTTGTCACCATATACGCAAAATAAAACATTGGTGTGAGTATTATGTAATCCATTTTAACAGATAACTAATTTAAATGCCCGGTTGTTTTTATAAGCACTGTATTGAATGAAGTATACAGCGTGGTGATAAAATTCCGCATACAATCTGCAATTTTGATATTTAATATTTTTTAGGAAAAGCATGTTTCAGGCTAATTTTATTTTATAAAAAGACATTTCCCTATTTTTTTTCTATTGGCTTTTATTCCTTTCCGATTACATCATTCATTTTTTAAAACGCAACCCAATTTTAGCCCCTTGTTTTGATAGACCTCCTCACCATTGAAAAGTAGTAACTCACATAATATCTTTTTTTTTGAGAAATATACACGAAGTTCAAAAATTCAGAATTTATTTTTATTGAAAAGTTACCTAACGGACGGATATGTTCAAATTTTCCACCATTAACTAGTTGGCCAAAAACCTCTTAACTCCCTAGAAAAATTCAGGAATAACCAGAAAAACGAAGAATTCCTACTGAAACGTAGTGAATCGTCGAACACCTCTTGCTAATCTATAAATCGGTACAAAAACTCATCGATTTACACAAAAAATCTCACTAAACCAAAAATTCTGTCTAATAACGTATGTAACAAAAGTTTTCGGAAAAATATCAACAGTAGCACATGAACCGAAAACAGTTTTATATCTAGTCGTCTGTAGAACAAAACAAGGTGTATTAATTGACATTTAGTGTAGCGTATCACCTTCTCTAAATAACTTCTGGTAACATGTCTTACAAGTTAGATATTCGTAAGAATATATATGCGTTGGTTGGACGGATGCCTAAACGTGATATTGTGAATATGTTCAGAGACCAGAATGTTTCGATTTCGACTATTTATCAAACAATTCGCGAGTGCGAACAAGGTATTCCCTGTATAAATTTACCAAAAACTGGACGTCCACGAGTTTTACCTCATGCTTCCGCTAGGTCGCTAGGAGATTCGTAGAAAGAGCTAAAGACAAGGTTGTGACTTCAACACGAAAGTTATCGCGGTAATTTCGAGTTTCGCATATGACCATTAGTAGAGAATTGAAGAACAATGGATTGCAGTTCCGAAAAAGAAAGAAATGCCCAAAATATTCTGATCTACAGCTGCGAAGAACTCCTAGATGTTGTCGAGCATTACGACGTCGATATTTTAATGGAAACAAAGTGATCGTTATGGACGACGAGAAATACTTCACTTTGTCGAACGCCGAAATGAAAGGGAACGATGGCTTCTATACTGATGATATTAGGAATTGCCCTAATGAAACTAAATTTAAATGCAAGGCCAAATTCGCTGATAAACTACTAGTCTGGTGTGCCATATCAGAAGCGGGAATTTCGCGTCCGTATATTGGGCATGTTAGAGGAGAAGCGGTAGATGCAGTAATTTATACACAGAGATGCCTTCCAAAATTACTTGATTTTATTAATACTCATCACGTTAATGATGAAATAGTATTCTGGCCTGATTTGGCTTCTTGTCATTATACTAGAATCACTAGGCAATGGCTGGAAACAAATAATATCAATTTTGTAGCAAAAGACGACAATCCTCCAAACATACCACAAGCAAGACCAATCGAGGAATTTTGGGCAGTATTGAGCAGAAAGGTATACAATAATGGTTGGGAAGCCCAAAACGAAGAACAATTGCGGCGACGAATATTTAATAAGATCCGCGAAATAGATGTGGGTACCGTCCAGACTCTAATGGGACATGTTCGTGCAAAACTGCGAATTATCGAAGACCAAGGCCCTTTAGCTGCAGTTTAAAATTTTATTTTTGTTCAATATAGATGTAAGATTAACCCTTTAGATAAAAGTTTTGAATAAATCCACACTGGCTTTTAATAGCTGACTCTCTTTGTTTTCCGAAAACTTTTGTTACATACGTTATTCAACAATCCTCCTAAATATCATAAATTCTTATCGAAGCCCAGAAATTACTACAAAAAAACCAAAAATTTTCGAGAAACGCGCAGATTCTGTCGAAAATCCAGTAATATCCATAAAAGCCCTAAATCGTCTCAAAACTCGTCAATTTTCACACAAACCCAGACATTCCCTCAAATATTCAAACATTTCTAGAAAAACTTACAAATCTTCCCAAAATATTACGAATTTCAAAATCCAGAAATCGTCACGAAACCCCATAAATTTTCACATAAACTCAGAAAGTCCCCCAAAAATTTCTAGAAAAACTCAAGTATTGGCACAAAAATCCCTCAATTCTCACATAAACCCAGATTCTCACACTAAACCAGTAATTCCCACAAAAATACAGAAATTCTCCCCAAAAATTAATGTAACAATATTTTCTACTCCGCTTGTGGTCCTATATTCCCAATTGGTGCAATTTTCAAAGACGGTGACTGAAGATCAATCCCATTCTACACATGTATGTGTGGTACAGTTTCTGTATAGCAATTTTCAAAACAACTGAAATTTTTTTGATCGGGATCGTAGGCCTAAATTGACTACATAGTGAGGTTGTTTAAAATAACCCTTATGAAGCTGCAGCTTCATCTTCCTTACGTTACGCCACTGAGCAACAATCTTATGATATACACTCAACTCCTAACGTTTAACGACTTTGGGGCAGGTTTCCTGCAAAGCAGAAAGAGTTGATTGAAAATTTCGGTTTATTGCACCTGCATCTAGGAAATGGCTGCCACCTGCAATAGTGGCATTTACTCAAGCGTGATCGCACTCGGGAAATCACATTTTTGCGCGGATAGGAACAGTTCGAGACAAACATAACCGGCTTTCTTGTAATTCACGATGCTACCGCAGCACTTTTCCGTTAAAGTTGGAATATAGGACATAAAGAATGGGTTGTGTGTGTTATCATCCTCTTTGTTAGCGATATTGTCGGTTCATTAATCTAACTTTCTTTTACTTCCTGGCTGATAAAGTTTTGCTCAAGAAAGATAAAGAGGTAGAATGACGTTGAAGCATTAAGTTATTTTTGTTGGACGCTTTGTGACAACACATTTTAGAATCTCCAATAGGGATATAATTAATTTTATTTATCAACTTGAAAGATAATTGTGTCAGCCTACGTGTGTGTTGACATGATAATGTGTCATGAATTCCCACAACTTCCGAAAATGCCGACGAACTGTGTGGCCTACAAAGTCAAAGCCGCCGCTTAACATGTTTTTGCTATTTTTGGCAATTTCATTATTATAACAAGACTATAATAATTTTTTGTTCTTATACTAGGTATACATAAATTATTGGAAAGGACAGATGGTTTCGGAATTAAAATATTCTTTGACACTAATTTCGTAAATTGGTAAATTCGTTGCAATTAATTCATCAACGAAGTAAAGATGATCGATAATAAAAGATATTGTTTGAGGCTTTCGCGGTTTGTCGAATTGTCACCACTATGATTAATTTTCGACTAGGACCGCGTCGTTAATTGGAGGTCACATATATCAATGTCAGGATTTGTACTAAGCACAGACTCTGAAGATGAAAGCTGCATTATTTTGTTATGGGCCAATCGAGCTTTTCCGACGCCCGTAACCAGATAGATGGAAAAGGCCTACAGCTTAGCTCAGAGGAGTAGGGGGAGTTCGTGAAAATCGCTTACGGGAGGAAATCTTTAGTTGTGTACAGGGTAAGTCAAAATTATTGTGGGCGCCACCTTCCAAATCCGGCTTATTGTAGGTCCTCGTGGAAGGCCGAGAAGCCAACAGCTTACGGGAATGGAACTCACCTTTATTGTTCCTCCTCCTATATATATATATATATATATATATATAAGAAGCTTGCAAAATTCATGCACATACAAATACAGAGTACGCCGTGATAAAAGCGGCAGTTAATTTTAAAACACATATAATGAAATTATTAAAATGGCGATACATGAAATAACTACTAAAAAAAAAGGACAATTAACTGTGTTTTTATAGTTTTACAACAAATATTTGAACGTTCGGAAAACGAAGCTCGCCGCCTTTGGGCGCACGATATTTACTTTATTCAAATAGCTGCGTGGCCAAAGGCATTATACAATATAAACGAAATTACTTTTTACAAATATTAGTGCAAGTAAAAACAATCTGCGACTGAAGGTCGCTTTTTGTTCTAACAAAACAAAGTTTCATTAGGTCAAATTTTGCAAGTCGCGCGTAAGTTTCTTTTCAACACACACAAAAAAAAAACTAGTCTGTTTTTACCTTAACTTCCGATGGGTGTATTAGAACGAGATAGGCACAATGTAAGGGCGATTTCCAGATGCAGGAAAATACGTTGATTTCAACAGGCTGTTAATCGTTAAACGATAGGCAGGACTCTCCGAACGATGGTAGCAGCAAAGGGACAGGCGCTGGGCTTCAAAATTAATCCGCCGAAAGGCGATCGGCCAATTCACAAAGAATTGCCTTTTGTTTGGGTTTAAAATCCTAGAGTACTTCTGTAAGATCCGGCAGTTGTCGATGTGTTGTTTTCAGCCCATGGTAAAACAACGAAACGAAAATTACACCAGGTATACCCGTCGAAAACCCAAGCCGACACTTGCAGCACTCGATTTATTTACGGCCCTTCCCTGAAGATGTAATTTGGGAAGACCGGAGCCATTAAAGGCGGAAGGCTGACTGCCTGTAAAAACGCAACACGACCCTTAATTCCCCCAAAGAATCGCACCATATTTCGAAATGTGATGAAATGTTCCAGAATAAGGGACACGTGAGTTCTCGGAAGTGTGCAAGGTCAAGCGCGAGAAAAACAACATTCGGCAATTTCGACACAAAAGGAACTGTCAACATAACTCAATTTTAAAAAGACGCAACATAACCAAAACTGTTAACATATAAACGGCAATTCAAATAACGTTTTAAATCCTATAGAGCGGCAATCAAATTAAGAAATTAATTCATAGAAAGCGGCAAATTTGAAAAGAACATAACACATTGTCTTACGAAACGTTAGTTTGTTTAGGTTCACAAAGATTAACCGGTGATCCTGACTTTAAGGAGTGTGCTGAGTGCTCCAATTGCCGATGCGGTGCGAGCTGAATATTAATCATAGTATTAGCAATCAGAAGATAGTTAAGTCTACTTGTCATTACAGCAATGTATTAGAAATATATGGGTAATAATTTGTTTAGATCCTGTAATATAAAAATGAAATTCAAAATACTCTGTTATACAAAAGTACAAAAATTCAAAAATATTTTTGTATAAAAATGAGAGTACAAATTGTAAGCTTAATTAAAAAAATCAATGCCTTAAATTGGCTAATTAAATTTGATGTGTTCTTGTTACTCTTTCTAATGGGTAGCAATAATCGCTAAGTGTAAACAATAAATAGTAACGAAAGGATGGTACCACCTCTATCTCTTACAGAAAATATTTTCGCTCTTTCGGGGGTTTCGAAATACCCACTAGTGACTACTTTTCTCTGGCTCCACCCTTCACGTTCTTTCTTTATAGTAACTCTCAGATATGTTTCATAAAGTCTGATGGTTTCCAAATTTATCGCAAGTTTTGTTTTCGTAATTTTTTTAGAAGTGGTCATAATATTTCCAGATTTATAGTTATTCCTATTCCACCCTTCTTTCGCATTTCGCTCTTATAGGTCTATCTTAACTTCCGGTTTCTTTTAAAAAATCCATTATTACAAAGTGCTGTGCGGTTTGTATCATTTCATATTGATTTATGAGAAAACTAAAAACCGGAAAATATGTGAATTTTGTGGGGAAATTTGATTTAATATCACATTCGCGTGTTTTTCTGATGATATGTATAGTTGATTATCTGTCTAGCTTTACCCTCGAGTTTTATCCTTTTACCCCTTCATACATATTTACTGATTACGACCTACATGCAGGGTGGTCCTAAAACAGGAATATTTTATTTCATTAAAAAATAATCGTAAAGTTTTTCGTTCGTAGCTATATTTTAGACTTAAATAATTTTGCAAGGTTTGGCACAAATTATAATTTATTATTCATAATACTCTATATTTGTATATTGTTTTTACACATGAAGCACTGTAATAAATAACAATTAAAAATTCCCATGGGTTTGTACCGTAAATTTCGAGCTTCCTTTTCGCCCTCTTCCTTGTTTATCCCCCCTCCCTAATAACTTGCAGCGTTCCTTTGTAAGATTACAATTTACTACTCTGCATCTAGCCCAAAACAAGAATATTTTTTCGCCCTAAATTTTTCGGAATACATAATAAATTTAAATTGGCCGAAACATTCGGCACGAAACTAGAACTTATTCTGGAGCTCTGTAGAGCTCCTCATCCCTGCATACATTATGCACGGCTGAACGTTGCACAGGGGTGAATATCGATTGCGGGAGATGGCAATAGGAAGTGCATTGAAAAGAGAGCTACCTCTGATAGAGCGAGACGGAGATGGCGCCGCGGCGCTACCGGCGCTCACTTGTCGGTCTTGCCTCAGTAAGACTCTTGCAACTGCTGGAAAGGGTTGTTCTTGCGCCCCTTCAGCTTCCGGAAAAGGGCTTGTTGTAGGAGGAAATGTAAGTGTTTTTCTTATCTATATTAGAGGGCATTTTTAGTTGTTAGGTTTAAAAATTATGTTAGGAATGTTTGACGAATTGAATTTTTAGAGGTAAATAATAAAAATTATGGTTACTTAAAGTTGATTTAATTCTTTTTTTAAGTATTGATATAAGAATATTAGGATGGTATGCGAGCTAGAAATATTTATTTGAATTTTAAATTTTGACAAGTTGATAAGCACAAGTTAGCTTTTCACCCCCTACATTATGCAGTAGAACGGCGCTAAATTTTCCGCACTTCTGACTTTGTATTATGTTTGAGAAGTTTCGCATTTTTATTACTTCTTTACTTTATATTGTGTCAACAGACTCCCTTTTTTGTTTTTTTTTTCGTGGGGAGTAATGCTGTTTCCATGTAGGGTAACGTTATTATTGTATCTGCATGAATTTCTTGAATATTGTGTTTCCATGTTAAAAGTTTTTGCCCTTAGGCAACTCTTTGTATGTAATTATAAAAATCAATTTTGGAGATTGCTGTATTTTAAAGGAAATACTTGTACTTTAGGAAACCTTTTATAAAATATGTTAAAACGTGTGTATTTATTCCAATCTACCCTTTCAAAATATGGTTTAACATGTTTAGATAGAATTGTTTCACTTCACACACCAAAGTAAATTCAAATAAAATAAATTCTATATCCACACTCCACGATGCCCTAGATTGATTATTTAACCGAGTTCTACCACTAAAAATGTTACGTTTTATAAATCACACTGTCTGATGACAAATTTTCATTCAATGCCGTACTTTACATCTTACATCCCAAAGCCAAAAGCTTCTATTATAAAGTAAATTTCATTACAGCAGAGCCGAGAACCACCGGATTCGATTAATGTTTCCGACTTTTTCTGCAAATAAAGGGGTATTCCGCAATCAGTTTCATTAGTTGTGACCAATAGATCCCCTTGTGGGACATTTAAAAGGACACAAAGCCGAAAACCGTAAAATTTACGCCCATATCCGCATCCGTTTACGGTTTGCTTCCCTGCAGATCGGTGATTTGTACAGCGGTTTTTTTGTTGCTGGACGCCCTGACCTGAATTAATTCGAATTATCTGTTAAAATGGTGCTTGGCTTGTTGCAAAATTGGCCCCAGTTTACTAGAAGTAATGTAGAAGTTGCGATTTTGATATACAAATTTTTATTGCATGCTCATTTGCGGACGGAAATATTCATAACAAAAGCAAGACTCAATCAAATATTTCTTACTTGCTGAGCAGCAAGCATGAGAATTAATTACAACATCATTATTTTATTTTTATTTCCTTTATCTGGTAAGATTAACATAATTGTATGAGTTGTAAAAGAAATTACCTTGGAAAGTGTTTTAATGATGTACTCGTAATAATAATGTAATACGCTACAAGCATAAAAATCATTGTAACATTTGGCATAACAATAAATACATACATAATTATATTACATGTTGCAGTTAAACTACACGAAAGCTAGCAATCAAATATAAATCAAGATTTTAAACCTTTTACAGTGAGACAATTTAATTGCCACATTTTAACGAAGCAGTTACATAATTACGAAGTGTAGCGCCTGCGTTAGTGGAGAAAGGCAATAAGATAACAAGTTTGTTATATGTTTTGTTTTATTTCGATATTTAGGTTTTCCAATTTAAAGCTACAAAAAACAGAAATCATAATGCAAATCTTTGGTACAACCTTGGCTAATTTTTGTTGCTGTTTTCAGGGTCACGAAAATCAAAATTACTCATAGTAGCTTCTATTTAATTAGTTTAATTACAGATTTTTAAACAATATTTTAATAATTTATAAAATTTAGCTCGTGCACATTAAAAATACAAGTTTAATTTATTACAATGCATAATTTGTGAATATTCAATAGATTTGTTGGTTAGATATCGTCCTCAATTTACATACATATCCAAGATAATTATGTAGAACAGTAGAAAAGAAAACGAAATTTCCTCGTTAATGTATTGACACAAAAAGAGTTGTACTACTTTCTGGTAATGCTTACTGGTTTGGTAGCGTAATTTTTCGTTTGTCAATAGACCTACTTAAACTTCCCCTTTTATTCGTTATTGATTTTTATTTCCTATGCGTAGAAAAACATTTTTCCGCAATTGCGTACCATGTGAAAACAGAAAGCACCACCCAAGCATTTAGTATGGTTACTACATATCGTACGTGTAATTTTATCTTAGTTCTGTAGTATTTCCTTACATATTCTTCCTAATGAATATTTTCAAACTCTACACAATATCTCATTACTCCGTTTCCTGCAAGAATATCATATCAGCAATTTCTACTTTCTAAGAATAGTTTATACACGATTATACAATTGTAAGCAGCGAACACTTTCCTTGATCCTCGTTATTTATGAGTGCGTGTTCAATTTTCACTGAGCGTATACGATTACCATATATAGCAATAGTAAACAACTTTCTCATTTTTAAGTAATAAATAAATCCCGAAAGTAGGTGGCGATAATTAATCATTGGAAATTTCGTTGTTTTGACCTGATAAATGATTATGCTGTGGTGGGGAGTCGAATATTTGGCAGATTTTATGGCAAATTTTCTTAATCGCCTCCTTGAAGTAAATGGACATACATAGGGAAGATCAACATTTTTAAGAAAAGCTCTTTTTGTGAAGCAGCAATTTTCGAATTATAGTTTTCTCAAAAAAATTCATTTAGTGTAGGCATGTAGATTTGGTAATGGCGAAGAACATACAATTTCTTTCGTGTGGGGTAGAACTAAAAAATAATAATAGCTAAGCCAAAAGTCTGAAAATTGTCATGTTCCCAAAAGATCTTTGCGCACCTTTTCCCAATCTCAGCGAAGAAGCAATTTGTTTCCGTCATCTGTTGCGGAATCTGAACACCAGCGCAAAATACTAGAGCGTTTATTATTAACTACATCTCAGTTGTCTTTACGCTTAGATTTATGACCTCTACAATGCTCTGCACGCAGTTTCACGGTGGGCTATTCGCGTAAATGAAGCGGCGCCCAGATTCCTCAACATGTACTTTTAGACTAATTATATGATGGCACCCAAATGATAACGTCAACTTCTTATAGACGCGTTTTTATGGGGCATAGATGAGAGCACCCACTTGTAATTATAATAATTTTTATAATATACTTTAGTGCGCAGCTTCTTTCGGCGCCTGTTTTTATAATGCACATATACAAGCGCCATGTCAATATATTTTAGGCAATGATGTCCAGAATCTTCTACACGTAATTTACTGATGCCAAAATGACAACTTGCAGTAGTCACGATGCTCGGATTGTTTCACTTGTTTCTATAGTGTCGATTTAATGGTGCTCATTTGTTATTACACCCAGATTCTTCTACATGTATGTTTACAATGTTCAATTGTTGGCGCTTAAATTTCTCTTGACGTAATTTAATAATGACATGTTACTAGCATCCAGATGATGACATCTTGACTTCTCTGCACCCAATTTGATGGTTACAATATGATGGCCTTCTGCTATCCGATGTCCTGTTGATGACACCAGCTGCCAGTATCCACCCAATTTTATGCCTCAGATTTCTGTTAAGGTATTTTTGCAGTACCTTGTTGACAGCCTTCAAATGGTGGCATCCAGGTTCTTCTATACGCCATTGTACGATGTCCATATAATGGCCTCCTCTTGTCAATATGCTCAGTTTCTACCACATGTTTTTGTGATATTTGGTTGTGGACGCCTGTTTGTTTTTATGTTTACATTTCTCTGCGTTTACTTTTATGGGGCTCAGAAAATGTGCTTCTAGTGTGTCTTATTGACAGCGCCCAGATAATGGCATTGTTATTATGTTACATACATTTTCAAGGTGTTCAGTTGTTTACGCTAGCATTTATCTGCATCCACAGTTTATGCCGCCCATATTCCTCTGCACTTACATTTAGCATGATCAGTTGATGACATCCAAATCCACTGCGTGCAATTTGAAGATGTTCAACTGATAGCGCCCAGATCATAAAGCCTAAGTTCTTTACATCAAGAGGATTTTATACGCACTTTTTTTGTTTATATTTTAAAACCACTGATAAAAGTTTGCTAAGCATTTCTGGGTCGCCTATATATACAGGGTGTTAGTGAATATGTGTTATTATAGGGCATGTAGGGGATTCAGAGTAGACCAACTTATAATAAGAAACTCATATCCGAAAACGAGCCGTACCTATTTCCACATCATGTCACCGGTCCCATTTACTTGACCATTTTGCAAGAAGTATTGCCAGAATTGTTGGAAGAAGTACCATTGGTCAACAGATCTGGCTTTAAGGTAACGATGCGCCAGCACACTTTTTGCTTACTGTCCGAAACTACATCAATCAAGTATTCGGTGAGGGTGATAGATTGGCCAAGGGGGACCAGTAGCGTGGTTACCACGCTCCCCTGACTTAACTCTGCTACTAACTAACTAAATTTTATTGACTGTATTGAATTTGTTTGAAGGTGTTGTTTTTTTGCTGAAATTCATTAACTTTTTACTTTGTTGCTGCTCACAACAGGGTATTAAGTGTTCTAGGCCAATTACAACTCATTCCAATTCTTAAAATGTAGTTTTAATACTTTTTTTACATATTTAGAAGTTAATCAGTGACAAATGTTTTAGCTTAACGCGAGATTTTTATATACAGAATTTTTCAGAATGAGTAGAATAATATGAAAAAAGAAAAATTCCTTTGATCAGTATTAAATATTTAAATAGATACAATAACTTTTTATTCTGTTATCGATCAACAGTGCAACGTTAGAAATCTATCCATCTCTGTAACTAGATATAGAGAAATTGTTTGATAATGAATATTTTACTATTATAACATATAGTTTCTGCGCTATACCAGCATGTGAAAAGTATAAAATTTGGGAGCTACGGTAGGAAACTAAGGAGGTAAAAGATTGATTAAAACAAGACCGGGAAATTGCAAGAGTCCTAAATGTTATACTTTGGGATGCAAGTATAAGTAAAAAAGAATAAAAAACAAATGTATGCAACTACGGTCCAAAGCGTGACCAAAATTTGGCAGTTCTCAGAACAACATAAAAACCAACCAAAAGTCATGGAACTGGACTATTGAAGAAGATCATCAAGAATATCCCGACGAGAGCGAGAGAGAGTCAGAAATACGAGAATAAGCGAAATAATAGATGCAGAAAAGGACATCGCCAAAGAAATAAAAAAAACACAACTCTTGTGATACGGGCATGTGCAACGAATGATCAACAGACTCCCAAAAAAACAACGAAATGGCAACCAAGAGAGAGAAGAAAATGAGGACGACGAAGAAGAGGTTGAAATGAGGAGTAGAAAACCTAAACCTAAAGCTAAAGTGGGGTATCCAACAAGACGCAAGGATGAACACAAAGAGTGGAAAGAAATATTGAACTCAAGAAGACCCAGATAGTGGTTACAAAACGGAAACAAAAAGAGTTTCTGCGCTCGAATAATAGCTATCATTTGTCCAGCGTCGCCATTTAAGGGCCATACATCCTGTGTAAAGTATTTCCAACATGTGAACTCCCTTTAATATAATAAAGCCACTGAATAAATTGCGCAAATATTTGGGAAATAGACAATACGGCACAAATACTTAACAACCCGCAGAACGCGATATTGAAAATTGAAAAATCCCGTTTCCTCGGCATTGAAACTGTTTGGCGGAGGATTTTTTTTTTACAGTTTCATTAACTTTTTACTTTGTTATTGACGCTCAAAACACGGACGGACAATCAGCCTTTATTTGTCGTCCCCCGATTAAACAGTCGGTATTAAATATTCTGCGTCAATCACAATAGCATACATTAATTTCTGGGACGTGCCGACCAATCACGAAAGAGAGGCGGAGTCTGCTGATGGCGCCAAATTCAAAATTTTAACAATAGGTATGTAAACGAGTGAAATAATAACTGACTTGTGGCGAATAATTTTAATATAAATAAATAATTTAAGGTTATCACTAGCAGGAGCATGGAGAAATAATTCATTTAACCGTAATAATAATAATAATAATAATAATAATATAACATTTATTTAAAAAGGCAATAAACAAAAATTAGCAAATACTAACATATTAAAGTATTATAAAATATACAATTCGATACAATTATTTATTCAGATCTTCAACGCCATCTGATTATAGGTACCAAAATGTTTATAAATGTGGCGTTGGCCCTCTCAGATGACGTGAGGATGAACCCTCCACCAACCCCAACTGACCGACCTTTTGTTGCCCATAAACCTAATAGTAAATTTAAATAATTCGCACGATTAAATTAAATTTGAAGAATGCTCACCACTTTCACTTTTTATTAGGATAATACATCTGCTTCTCTATTTTTCTCTTTTTGCATATTTCATTGGTCTTCTCTCGCTCCACGTTGTTCTTAAAAGTCCTAAATATGGTTGTAAACTTGTCTAACAATTCTTCGTCTAAGTTCTTGGTATAATTAAAAACTTCTTCTAATATAATCTGTAAAAATATTTTACATTTAATATTATGATGCTTCAACCTAATTATGTGGGTACCAGGATATTTACAAGGGAGTTTGAACCTACCGAGCTGAATATGCAACCCACATTACATATTAAAACAATTAATCACAGATACTTGCTGCGCTTATGAAGCTCGAACTTACTCGTAAATAATCCTGTATAATTCTTTCATACCTTGTGCTTTCTTTGTAAACTAATAGATTTCCCTGTTTCATTCTCGCTTTTCTCCTCTAAATACTGGCATAATTCATCTTGATATCTCATTTTACTAGTTGTAGGCTCTTCAATTTTTAATGCTGTAGCCACCATGTCATCTGCATCTCGTTTCCTATCGATGTTGAATTTCCTCACTAAATATCCTAGATCTCCTCTTGTGATTAAATTTATTCGCTCCAGTTGACTGTTCTTGATTTTCCTTGCATCCTGTAGTATCCTCTCATTTGTGACTCCTGCATTTAACTGTTCTACTATCATTGCCTGTTCTTGTTTCATCAGCCTCTTTGTCCTTAATTCGTCTTGATGACCCACATGTGTTTCAATAAATCTCACATTTACCATACCTAAAAATTTCAAAGTACCATAATTATTACTAATACTTTTTGGAAACAACTTATTAAAAAATTACCATTTTCGAAAATTTTCACTAATATCCTTGATGGACATATTCCTGAAATTCGAATGCTGCCCGCAGTCTTCATAGCGCGTTTTGTACAATTGCTACGGAATCCTAAATTATATAATTTAATTATTGTTAATGTTCATATTAAAAATTTTCTACACCTAACCATATGTGTTACTTCGATTACAATTGAATCGTTCATTTCAAAAACCACCTAAGTCAATTTTTTACAAATTTGAGTTCTTACTATAAACCGCATCTACGGGGTTATTTACATCTTTTGTGTAAAAACCGGACAAGTCCCATGACACATGAATTGTCTACTTCCGTCTCAAATGCATTTTTCACTGCAAAAACCACACATGCCAGCGACTTGCGTTGTTTTTTCGCTCTACTGGAAAATTAACTATTTTGACTTATGTGGTTTTTGAAATGAACGATTCAATTGTATTGAATGTTCAGGTCACCATTTGAACTTTTCTTTCTGTTATAACAAGCATAATCAACTTCTCTATATTCCTTAGCTCTCCAAGCTTCAAATTCCTTGACATTCCTGAATTTTAAATTAGATTGTTTAATACTTAGACTGTGCACGTGTGATAAATGATTAAGTAGACTGTCATGGGTTCCAAGAGTTTCCTTTTTTTCTTCTGGGCATAGTGGGCAACGAATGTGTTGATACTTCTTTTCATCGACTTTGCTATGGTGGATCGTCTTCAAATGTCGATTCTTCGTTGAAACACTGCCAAATTTCTTCTGTCATATACCACAGATTAGTTTGCTATCACTATAATATAAAAGTCAAAAAGTGCAATGTTTAAAGTCTTATTTATAAATTAGAAAACATGATATTACCTTTCCATCGTTCAATTTCGTAACCTAACCTAAAACTCAACAAGTGGTAAGTACCTAAAACAAATAAGGAAAATTGTGGCAATGAAAATTGCCGATTTGAAAAGTACAGTGGTTATAAAAACCACAAAATCACACTCAGAGAAGCACTAGGACGATTCTAAACTGTATAAAACAGCAAACAAAATAATCCAACGCCCAAAGTGTATTAAATGTCAAATGACAGTTAACCGCAAGGTTAAGCGCGCCAAATGCAGTGTTTAAGCTTTAAATAAACACCCCAATTATTATTGTTATGGTTAAATGTATTATATTTCCATACTCCTGCTAGAGTTAAGGTCTATTCAGACCGGCGGACGCGGAGCGGTAGCGGAGCGTGAGCGGTTTGGTAGCGGAGCGGAGTGTTGGCGGATTTTAGATTGATAGGCATTCATACCGAAAGCGGTAGCTCGACGACGAGTTGGTTAGATACGGCGTTCAACTTATAAGTTAAATAGTTAAAAAAATATTTATTAAAAGGTTTTTAAAGATGTTCTCAAGCAGTTCGGACAGCTCCGATGAAGACTTATTAGACGTATTAGTGGTGATAACCTCCGAGAATGGTACCACCACAAAAAACGAAAACGCCTACGAATACATGATATTCCGTCCACGAGATACGTAGATAGAGAGTTTCACAAACTATTTAAAGAACTTCTAAAAGGCGACTCAAAATTTGTTGAATATTTTCGTATGCCAGTAGATAAATCCTATGAACTGTTAAACTTATTAAGAGATCATATACGAGAAAATGATACAAATTATAAAAAATATGTAACTCCTGAAGAGAGACTTGCTGTAACCTTGAGGTACGTATTTTGTAAAATAATAACAACCGAAAAGTATAAAACTCAAATAGTAATTCTTATTGTTAATTGTTAAGGATACATAAACCTATATAATATTATAGTAATACACTTACATACCCGTATTTTCAAAATCGGGATTTAAATATATCGATGGCGTATATTGTAGAACATCATTAACATTAGGGGTTGAAGCGCTGGAGGGGTATGATGAGGGAGGGATGTTATAATTGTTATAGGGGAAGTACAAGACAAAGACGTGCTAGGTGTAGAAACTGTTGATGTTGTCTGTTTTCAATATTCTACTTCAGCGTTAGAAATAATGTTAAACAATTTAATTTTAGTTTCAGCTTGTAGGGTGGGTGGAAACATTTTAACTGTATTGAACATACTTAAAATAATTGATTGAGAGCTTCATTTTCTTCGTTGCTGTCCTTATTCTTTTTAGTTTTTTCTTTTTCCCTGAGGTATGTAGACTAATGTAGTCTAACCAGAAGGTTTGAAGCAGATTCTTTTTTTGTTGGATGTGCCTTTTTCTAGAAGGCGTTTGTTTTTGATTTTCACCAATCCTTACGTTCGTTACTGCTTCTTTTTCTTGTTTTTCTGCTTCGTCTTCTCCTTTTTCTTCTTCCTCTTCCAGAGGCTCATCAGGGGTAACGTTTTTGCCATATTTCCTCCTTCAATTTTGTGTTGGAGTATGCCGGCAGACTTAAATCATAAACCTCTTTTTGAAACACCTGCACCTGACACTGTGCTGTACTGTAATAATATTATATTTCACTCCCGGTCTTTATCGAACCGCGCGGTTTGTCGATAAAAATCGCTGCCCGATCATT
>JABXWE010036099.1:0-15425 GCA_014611495.1 Limonius californicus
CCTGTCGTTGTTCTTTGAGTCTAGTAACATGTCGCACCCTTCCAAAAAGCCTAAATTACATCCCGCATTCAAAATCGTGAACCTCTTCCCCTCACTTTTAATTTTGGCTGGGTTACTTTTAAGATCGGTTTCGTGTACCCATTGACGACTCGCGGATCCATTTTGGTAGATCCCCGTTTCGTCTAGGTACACGAATGTCACATTTTCACTAGAATTTTATTGGAGAAATTGTCTCAAAAATTTAATTTTGGATGCAACGACGTGTTTTTGTTCACATAAAATTTTGCGTCCATTCACCATTTTGTGTTTGTAACCCATTGATTTAATAATTTTGAATAAAGTAGTCCTGCCCCCTTGTATTCCAAATTTTCGCGAGAGTCAGCCAAGAGTTTGTCGAGAGTAAAATGTTCATTCTTCAGATGATACTGCCAAATTTGTCGTTGCAAATCTTTTCTAAACGTGTAATTTAAGAAAACGTCCGTCTTAGCGCGTATACTACAAATGGAAGATTTCAAAACGTCCTGTCCTTGTGATAAAATGTCCCTTATAGAACGCTCAGACACCTAAAATTATAAGTAATTTGCAATTGCATATTTAAGAAATAATACATGCTTACCCCAAATATATCAATTAATCGATTTATAATCGTAAATCGTGTGAAGTCTGGCCTATCTCTTTCATGGTTGGTTCAATGGTTGAAAGTTTTCACAATTTGCAGTTCAGTAACTTTGTTAATAACTTTCAACATTCTGACAATTAACAAGGTATAATATAGTATGTGTTTTATTAATTCTAAACTTACTACATTATTTTAGAAAAGTAGGGGACTCTAGAGCTGGCAACAGGGCAATTTCATTTTGACATTGCTAGAAATCAATCAAATAATATTTAAGAAATGCAACTTAAGAAAAAAAAACAGCCTGCTGGATGGCAAATCAATCGTGAATAGTGTATATTTATTAATTTACTTGCAGTAATATGTGCATTGATTTCTATTTTTTATTACTTCTCCGAGACCATTCAGAAAACTTAAAAGTAATTTGCTATGTAAATGTACAGGTACATGCGATGTTATCCATATATACAACGTTTTCAAGACATGCTCTTATCAACTTCATGTGTTGGCAAAGATATAAAGTAAATGGTTTTACGGCATTTGGCCGCAGCCATAAATTCGTACAACCTATGATGATATCAGTGCATATAGTTAACTCAGTTATATATATACTGTTTATCATGTAGCTTCTTCGGTAAAGGATTAGCGCAGTAACTGGTAGATACATACTATACACACCTTCAGCTTACATTTCTTTCTAAGGCACGTGAAAGATTTTAAGTAGGTATACGACCATACGCCTCACAAAAAAATACTGAAATATACTTCGATTGACGTCTACATTAGAATTGACACGTGATCACTGCTGTTTGGCTTATAACTGGTGTTAAAAAGAGGGTGCCATTTAGTTCAGTACCTGAAGTTAACGCCTGTTAAACAAATGTTACAACAGTTCTCAGCAGGTCATGCCATGATCATTTTTTGAGGTCCCAGTTGTCATGTACCTGCCACTAAACCTTTGTCGTGGAAGCTACATGAAAAATAATATACATACTACGATTATTCACATTTTTCCGATATTCCTACAAAACTTTCTCGACTCTCTTGGAAATGAATTCGATCACGATTTCAGTCCATATGTAACCAGCAATTATGTTACAATTTTTATTTTTTATAATGATTAGTTATATTTCGGGCAGTTTACTTTGTTAAGTCATGTAAAGCATTAATTAATTAGTTCATTAACATGTTATTACTTTATTATGATACAGCGTATCCAAAACATAAACTTTGAGCATTGAAATCGCGAAAAGCATAAGAGTTATAAATTCGATTCATTGAAAACAATTGTCTAGTAGTACAATTCTTAGTAGCCACGATCCACATACAAATTGTGGGAATTTTGTTATAATTTCTCCACCAATGAATCTTTTTGATTTTCGTTTTTACATATATAATTTAAATTATTATTAAAAATTGTGGATGACGATTTTCAAATTATTAGGCATTTTTGTCCAGATATCGATTATTTAATTATTTTGAAGATGAATAATAATAGTCTTCCTTATAGCGACAGGATGCCTTTGGAGAGTAATAGGTTCAATTACTACTTTTACTATAGCCGATAGGCATTACGAGTGTTGCCGGCACTACGCTTCAGCCTATTATTAACCCACGCTGTTACCCCCAGGTACTTGTTTAAGACTAAGTCGATCTAGATCTTACGTCGTAACCCCGTAACGGTTGTACCGACTGGGCTAGGCGGTTCCTTTTAAAGGTAGTCAACTCTCTTGTTTTAAAATAATAGGCTCGAAAGGAAGTCATGTTATTCTTGAGGAAAGCTACCTTTGGTCTTTTATCAAGCACAACTCTGGTAATTTTATTTTCACAAATAAGTGTTTTAGATGAAACCCTGTTCTCTGATGTAGTAGGCTACGAATCAACAAAGAAAACAAATAGACAACAAAAGACTGTATTTGTTCAGACTGAGGTTGCTAGATGCATCTGAACAAGAAAATTACAGTAAAAAATTAGTTTTCTCGTGGTATACTCGTGGAACTTAGAATTGGCCAACCAGATGCCCAGATTGAGCTCCAATTAAGTTTTTCTTTGGCTGACTTTTTCCAATAACAATTGCATAACGAGTCTTTGTGAAGCCGATCAGTAAGCTTATAGCAAAGCAGCATAAGAATTGTGAAGTACATTAATAGATGCATGTTTCTCAATTAGAATGGGTGATTTTTGTTGCATAACATAATTGCCTATAATAATAATTGATTGTTGCTTTACACTTTATCAGTGTTCAGTATTTTACATCATTCTTAGCTATTTAGTAATTATGGGTAGTATTAACGGTGTACAATATGTAGTGGTTGATCGTGCCTAGATCCTGCTTCTAGACAGTAATCTACTGTATAGTACTGTTATACCTACATTCTACATATAGTTACAAAAGCTGTTATTGTACTAATGCCAGATGCTTTTTGACTGAAAACTTTTCCCAGCTGAAAATTCTTTTGGTGGGCAAAAAAAATTAGGGCTGCATGCGGAAGAAGAACCCACAAAAGTCCGTTAATGGTGTCAATTGTTGTTGTAGCGCATGAGAGAGAGCATTGTCTTGGAGAAAGCAAACAAAAGTTTGTCTTCTCTTCCGTTTCTGATTGCCTACTTAATTTTATCGTAAAAGTGTCGAATAATGATCTGCGTTAATTTTACAACGTTTTGTAAGGAAATCAACAAAGAGCACCTACTGAGAATCCCAAAAAATATTGCCATCACTTTACTAGTAGGCAATACAGTTTTTGTTTTCTTCGGTTTGGAAAATATGGTGTGGCTCCACTAGATGCTTGCAGGTTTTGACTCAGAAGAAAATAATGTTTTCAAGTTTCATCAGTTGCCACAGTTGAGTCCAGAAATTTATCTCCTTTCTCATATCGCTGCAGCAAAGAAGAAGCGATTTGTTAACGATTCAACTTCTGTTCTTCCACCAACAAGCTCGGAATACAGCTGGAACTCACCACGATGCATTAGCTTGATTTTTATAACGTTTTCAACAGTAATTTCTAAATTTTGAGAAATCTGATGAAGCCGCCTGTCTTGCTGAATGGGGGCATTAACTTTTTCTTCATTTGCACGATTAACCGAAATTGCAGCCCGTCGTACACGAGGATCGTTTTCTACACGAGTTCTTCCGCTTGTAAAATATTTCAACCACCTAAACATCTGACTTTTAGAAAGCCATTGATTGTTGTATTGGGCTCGCAGCTCGCAAGTATTTCAATTAACTTTACTCATCCATTCGTAAGAAATTTCATTATTAAGAGTTTTCCACGTTACAACGAACAGCGTAACTGTCAAAATAATATTATAGCAAAACAATTGCCATTGATATGTTAACAAGAGTTTATGATGATGATGATTTGAAAGAGCGAGATCTAGGACGCGGTTTTTCAAGCATCTCTGCACTTAGGCCATATTTGGTCCATTGTACACCCTAACTAAGAATTTTGCTTATCTGGAGTGATTCCAACTCCAGTAGTGATTTTTAACGTGTCACAAATCGCAGTGGCACGGGACCTACGGCTTTACTTTTTATCCGACAGAAGGTGCATTTTCAGATTTTTCCCCGCTAGAAAAATCTCGCCGACCTCATCCAGGTTCGATCCCGCGTCCCTCGGATCTAAAGGCAAATGCGCTAATCACTAGACCACCGAGGCCGGCTTAGTCTCATGGTACTATAAAATAGTAAATCATTATCATTAGCAATCAAAAACCTCCTAGAAACAGGGATGTCACATGTTTAATCAATTTAATTTTGGAATGGTCTTCAGATGGCGTTTTCATTTAAACATTCCCGTTTAAATTTGAATACTCTTCATACACCAAGCTGTAATAAAGCTAGGTTATTTTGGTTCATACATTTTTATTATTCTTATTCTTCTGTAGATAGACCAATGTTAACTACTTAAATAGAATCGGTTATTTTTATTATTAAATGTTTGAAACATATTTTAATGTAAAAAATACGGTAGAATACGTGTAATGTGCATTTCTTTAATGGGATGACATCTTTATGGGTAGTACATACAGTTACTTTGTAAATATGAAGCAAATGCAATGTAGTAATAGCTAAACCCCCTTACAGCAGTTTGTGGAGCTTCATTTATTAAAGATCTTGAAAGAACATGTATAGAATCAACCAATGTTTACCAAGTAATTCAAACTTTTATCAGGTGTGAAAGACTTTAAAACGCACGCTTATAAGATGATCGTAATCCTTGCGGATGTTATGCTATGCATTTAGAAGTAAATATTTTCCGTTCTAGACTAAAAAATATCTTTATCACTGAACTATAGTTTAATAACTAAATGTTATACACTTACGGTTTAAGTAAAGACATATTATGTTTTTAACTGCCAAACTTTCTAGAAAATTTTGTCTATGATACTGCATTTGATTATTATATATATTTTATTTTAAACAAGGACTCTAGGAATGTGTAGAAACTCTATGGATTTCAAAATCTACCTCAGTCAATAGATTTTTATTCCGTAATGGAAGAAGACACATAACTGTAATAAGATTGCGGCATTTAGGGCTGCTTACCACATTTACTCTCGTAGAGGGAGCAGTGGAGTTAATGTAGGTTAAGTCAGTGGTTCGATTTCCACGAGCGCGTTATTGGGTCAAAATTTCGTACGCGTGCTTGTGCGTGAAAATGATACCAAAACATAAATAACGCTAACGGAAAACACTGGGGAGTACCTCGTATGTTAGCGCTGCGTAGCTATGTTTAGCTTATTATAAACATCGTTAATTTTTTTTATGGAAAACATATGCTTCTGAAAAAACGCAGTATGTACCTACGTCTTGACCTTGGTGGATCGAGTATCGGCATAATTAGAAGAAAAAATATTTCGACAGCGATGGCGAGATGTCGGAAGCTGCGCTTTGTTCCCATGGAGACCGGACATGTTACGTCAGAAGTTCCCCGAGGTTTGTAGTTGCGCTAGGCATTTCCGTTTACTTAATCATCCTGAACTTAATTAAATTTAAACGATTTCATTATCTTGGGATAAACTATGCAGACGTTTATTTTCTATTAAATTTTCCGGTTTAAAATCGGAAAAATAGGCTTAAAATCTGTAGAAAATAACTCATACTATTTTGATTGCGTTATATAATGAATAACTTAATAGAAAGGACCGAAAACGATAAGTTTTTCGAATATGTTTTCACGAAAATGGTGGATGCGCCGGGAAACCATGGACGAACACGGTGTGGAAAAGTAGTGGGGCGTCCCACCCCGTTTGGCGTTGAGTCTATCAGTGTCGTTTCCGCAACCGATCGGATTCTGCACGCCCCCCTGCGTGGCGTAGAAACCGGCATCGGCAAATTATGCTGAAATTGTCGTCCCTGACGGTACGCGAAAAGAATCGTCAAGATGAAGCGTCTAAAGTGCGCTGAAAAAATTCGAATTAATAATGTGAAAAACATCGCACTTTGCGGCTTGCTAAATAATCAAGAAAACGAACATGTCTAGAGCACCAGAAACAGTACATTTCTAGGCAGTAGTAAAGTGTTCTTTAGTGTTGAATCGTCTTCAAAGTTCTTAAATCATTGATTTTGGTTACATAGGAATTACGAGCCGTGCTTGGAAAAGTATATAAAGGTAGGTTTTTGTGTAGTAAATTTGTTGCCCATTCTTTCTAATCTATGCCATTTAAACGTCTATCAATACTCATACAGACATGCGTCCGATTGCCTGATTGGGAGTTACATATAAAAAAATATATAGAAGTACTATTTTATTACTTTCACAGCACATTGATAATAATTTACAATAATTGACAAGACAATCAACATTGATATTTAAAGTTTTTCAGTACAAGTTGTGCTACCCAACGTAGCCCTCGCAAACCAACGCTGCAACCCAACATACATATGTCTAAAGAACCTAGTTAAATATTGCTATGTAAATTAGATCAACTTAGTTGGTATAATATGTTTAATGTGACATTTGTTTAATAAACTAATAAATAAATAATATAATTGTCCTTAATGCTAAGCTTACATACAAAATTTATATTTCAACATTTATACTAAATGGTCAAAATTTCGTATTAATGTGAAAAACATCGCACTCTGCGGATTGCTAAATAGTCAAGAAAACGAACATGTCTAGAGTACCAAACACAGTGCATTTCTAGGCAGTAGTAAAGTGCTTTTAGGTGTTGAATAGTCTTCAAAGATCTTAAATCATTGATTTTTGTTAAGCAGGAATTATAGGGCCATGCTCGAGATAGTATATAAAGGTAGATTTTCGCGTAGCAAATTTGTTGTCTGTTCTTTCTAATCTGTCATTTATACATCTATCAATACTCATACAGACATGCGTCCGATTGCTTGATTGGGAGTTACTCTTATACATATAAAAAATATATAGAAGTACTATTTTATGACTTTTATGGCACATTGATAATAATTTACAATACTTGATAAGACAATCAACATTCAGATTTAGAGTATTTCAATACAAGTTGCGTTACGTAACGTAGCCCTCGCAAACCACGCTGCAACCCAACATACATATGTCTAAAGGACCTAGTTAAATATTGATATGTAAATTAGATTAAGTTAGTTGGTATAATATGTTTAATGTGGCATTTATTTAATAAATACTAACTGTACTTAATGCTAAGCTTACATACAAAACTTATGTTTAAACATTTATACTAAATGGTCAAAATTTCGAATTAATGTGAAAAACATCGCACTTTGCGGATTGCTAAAAAGTCAACAAAAAGAACATGTCTAGAGCACCAAAAACAGTGCATGTCTAGGCAGCAGTAAAATGTTTTTAGGTGTTGAATCGTCTTCAAAGATCTTAAATCATGGATTTTGGTTAAGCAGGAATTATAAGGCCATGCTCGAAATAGTATATAAAGGTAGATTTTCGCGTAGCAAATTTGTTGTCTATTCTTTCTGATCTATGTCACTTATACATCTATCAATACTCATACAGGCATACGTCCAATTGCTTGATTGGGAGTTACTTCTATACATATGAAAAATATATATACGAGGGGGTATTGATAAGTACTTAGCCTACCTTATAAAACGCCACAATATTTCAAAACAAAATTTCGTTTATTCAACATAATCTCCTTTAAGACTTATAATTTAGCAGAACGCTCATAAAGTATTTCCAAGTCATTAAAAAAATCTTTGTCTTGGTCTGCAAACCACTCATCAACGGCGCATCTTCGCCGTTTGTCGAAAAGCTTTTACCTTTCAAATGTTTTTTGAGTTTTGGGAACAAATAATAGTCGGGTGGTGCTAAACCCGGAGAATAGGGCGGGTGGTCAACCAACTCCAAACCAATTTCTACAATTTTTTGCAATGCTATCAACGACTTGTGACCAGGAGCACTGTCTTGCAAAAAGAGCACACATCTAACAAGTTTTCCGCTGCGTTTTTCCACTGTTTTCTTACGTAATTTAGTTAGCAACTCAGTATAATATGCTCCCGTGATAGTTCTACCCGGTTCCAAATAATCTATCAGAATTATCCCATCTTTGTCCAAGAAAACTGAAGTAAGAATCTTGCCAGTCCATTTCTGAACAGGATATTTTTTGGGTCGTGGAGAACCAACATGCTTCCACTGTTCGGATTGCTCTTTAGTCTCTGGGTCATAGTGATGGATCACGTTTTGTCCACAGTAACAAGCCGATCCAAAAAGTTTGAGGAATCTTCTGCAAAACGGCGACAGATTTCCTTGGACGTTGTCAATCGAACGCGCTTCTGATCAACGTTCAAGCATCTTGGAATCCATTTGGCCGAAAGTTTTCTTATACTCAAGTCGTGATGAGTGATGTGACACACATGTTCATAGAAAATGTGCAATGCTTCTGCAATATTCTTAATCCCAATACAGAATCAATGCTTTCCGGAGTGGCCACAGAAATTGGTCTTCCAGAGCGGTGCTCATCTTTCACATCTGATCTTCCTCTTCTATATTCCGCATCCCAGTTTTTAATAGTGGCATATGAAAGACACTGATCACCTAAGGTTTCTAACATATCAGCAAAAACTTCTTTGCTCGATAACCCTTTCAAAAATAAATACTTAATAACTGACCGAAACTCGATTAATTGACAAGACAATCAACATTCAGATTTAAAGTTTTTCAATACACATTATGCTACGTAACGTGGCCCTTGCAAACCAACGCTGCAACCCGACATACATATGTCTAAGGAACCTGATGATGATGATGATGATGATTTGAAAGAGCGAGTTCTAGGACGCGGTTTTCCAAGCATCTCTATGTACTTAGGCCACATTTGGCCCATTCGTTAAATATTGATATGTAAATTAGATCAAGTTAGTTGGTGTAATAAGTTTAATGTGACATTTATTTAATAAACACTAATTGTACTTAATGCTAAGCTTACATACAAAACTTATGTTTGAACGTTTATACTAAATGGTCAAAATTTCGAATTAATTTGAAAAACATCGCACTTTGCGGATTGCTAAATAGTCAACAAAACGAACATGTTTAGAGTACCCAAAACAGTGCATTTCTAGGCAACAGTAAAGTGTTTTTAGGTATTGAATAATCTTCATAGTTTTTAAATCATTAATTTTGGTTAAACACGAACTATGCTAGAAATAGCATATAATTCTTTCTAATCTATGTCATTTAAACGTCTATGAATACGCATACAGACATGCTTCCTATTGCTTTATTGGGAGCTACTTCTACTCCACATTGACAAGGATAATAAACCTACGCACAAATACAGAAATAGCACTTATCACTTGTCCGAAATTAAGTTAAAATTAACGACTTCTATCTACATTCACTATAAAATAGTATTAATAGTTTTTATCGTTTTGACATCTGTATGTTGGGTTGCAGTTTAATTTTTAAGGGACTACAAAGTAGGTGGCCTATCCTGTATATTATATCTATTTAGACAGTACTTGGAAGCACACAAGCTAAGTTAAATTACATTTTGGTATTACATTATTTTACTTTACGTTCTTACGTAAAAGATCCTTTTAATAGAAGGAAATAAAAATTGTCTGTTGACTTTGAATGGGTAATCTATGTTTTACATATGAAGGTTGTTGTAGTACAAAGGCCAGAAAGGAAATTCAGTAAAGTTCAGTAAAGAAACTGTAATCTTTGAAAACCTTCGACAAGCAGGAAGGAAACGTTATGCCAAAAATACTATTTGGATATCTACGAACCCGTCCCTTGCCAAGAATTTAATTGTTTGCGGCAATATTAAACGGTTTAACTTTAAAGTCAGTGGTAAGCTAAGGCAATTGTAGGTTTTGGTCGAAAATAAGGTTGTTTCTAGCATTTCGGGACTTGCTAAATACTCAAGAAGATGAACGGGTTTAGGGCACCACAAACAGTACATTTCTAGACAGCAGTGGCGACCGGGTGGCGCAGTGGGCGAGAGTCCGCTTCGCAACCGGTTGACCCGAGTTCGACTCCCGTTGTGGCCCGAATTTTAATTAATTCGGGAGCAGCGGGAGTGACTCGGTAGCATAGTTGGGGGAGTTTTTCAAGGGTGGGGCATGTTAGACTCGTGCATAGCGCTACGCGCGCTGATCCGAGGTAAGCGGGGTGGAATGAGAATCGTGGAGTTGCTATGGCAACTCCACGATTCTTAAAAAAAAAAAGACAGCAGTAAAGTGTTTTTAGGTGTTGCATAAGTGGTCTCCATAGTTGTTAAATCATTGATTTTGGCTAAACAGGAATCATAAGCCGTACTGCAAAAAGTATATAAACGTAGGTTTTCGTGTAGTAAATTTGTTGCCTATGCTTTGTAATCTACGTCATTTAAACGTCTATCAATACTCGTACAGACATGCGTCCGATTGTTTCCTTGGGAGACAGTCTTATAAATATAAAATTATGCTATTTTATGATTATTACAGCTTATTTATAATAATTGAGAAAACAATCAACATTCAGATTTAAGCGTTTACCAAATACAGAATGTGGCACGTAGCTTTCAGTCCTTAGCAAACTAACTCTGCAACCCAACATACATATGTCTAAGCAACTGATAAATCTTGATAGGTAAATTTGTCTAATAAACACTAATTATGCTTAATGCCAAGTTTACATACACAATTTAAAATTGAAAAATTATACTAAATGTTTAGAGCTATGTCTTCTAACAACATTGATAATGATAATAAACCTGCAGACAAATGCGCTTAAGCATTTTTAAACATTAGAAATTGCCGTTTTTAAACGCAGAGCGGTCATGTAACTTATAGCCCCTGGAAAAGTAACAATGCAACCCAACATACATCTATCTAACCAAACTTGATAATGTGATTAGATTAAGTTAATTGGATTCATGCATTTAATGTTACCTTTGCTAATGATAAACATAATAAGCCTACATTAATCACCTGCCACACAAATACAGAAAATGCATTTGTCACTTGTCCAAACTTAATATTAAATTAGCGATTCTGATCTGCTGTCACAAGAAAATAATATTAATGGTTTTAGTTGCTTTGATATGTGTATGTCGGGTTGCAGTGTTACTTTGCCAGGGGTTCACCCTGTATATTACTTTTATTTATTGATTACTTGGAAACAAACAAGTTAGATTTAACTGTTATCTTGTTAAACTAATTGAGCATTTGGAATTAATGGATTTTTCTAAAGGCTTTACTTTGGGTGATCAATTCTTATTTTTGTAGAAGGGAATAATAAAAAATGTATGTTGAGATTAGATCTGTGTACGTATGAAAAACGTTGTAGAGCAAAGAAAAGCTTCCGACAAAGAAATATTAATCAAGCAAAGCTGTAGGCAAGTGGCAAGTATGTCAAGAAATATTATTTGAATTTAATTCTTTGTGACAATATGACATGCTTTATTTTTAAAAGTAGTTGTTAGCCATGACTATTGGTTTTGTTCCAAATGATTACTACTATTTTATATACGTATTGTTAATACTATACTTTACATCAATAGCTTATCAGCCAAATTGTTTATCAAGGTAGAATTCCATTGTATTTTCGAGGATCTTTAACACGAACAGTATGTTTTAATCACTAATTCTTAGTGCCCTGTTTCCCAGTAAAGCAAACTAGGTAGGAAATTTACATATGCAAAATTGATCACTCTGGATTTAAGACCTTAAAGTGCGGAAGGTGTACTATCATAGGAGCTAAAGGCAGTATTTAACAGCATACCAATTAATACAATATTTTCAATTTAGCGTGGGCAACCAACATAGCATTGCGATATTTGTAGTAGATCGTGTTTACTTTGAATAGTTGTTTGTAATATGATTAGTGTTATTTTCATTTCAAAGCAAATACTGTTATTGCAAATTATATAATTAAATTATGGTACTATATATCAATTATGCATACTAGTTTAGGTAAAAAGTCTATTATTATATGTTACCTAAATGTGCGGATTTATATTGTACTGAAAATGTTAGTACTGTAGTTAACTTTCCTTGATATTGCGTTCAATGGATATCAGACATAGAGGACCTGCAGTTAACCTAACGTGCGCTCCTAATCACGGAAAGTGCAAACACTTCTATTGCAAAGAAGATTTACTAGGTAGAATATCTTGCTGGTTTTGCCATTGTCCTACAAGGGAAAACAAGCTTCAAAAATTAGCACTGTTTTAGTATTGAGATTTGATCGTAGAAATCTAACATGCTGACCCTAGCTAACGACCTCATACTGTTTCAATTAATGCTACAAAATTCAGCAATGTAGCCAGCTTCTGTTACCGCGGGATTATATAATTTAAAATTTCTCGCAGTTTGAAAACTATTCAGGATACTAATCTCTGATTTGGCAGCTGAGATTAGATACCGTTTTAGACCAGTTATTTAAAAAATAACAAAGTGTATATTCTTATTTATCTTTCTAGTATCAAAACGATTTTATTTGAAGGAAAAAGTCCAAAATTAAGTGTCACTCTCATTATATGATATTCTAAAAACATTCGGAAAATTAAAAGAAGAGTTTAAAATGTAAATGTAGATATTTACAAATTATTTGTAATTTATAAAAAATAGTCTTCAGATTTTTATTTGAATTACATATTCCGCGAGAACGTTAGTTTAAAATTATATTAAATATCCCAGTAGTAAAATCCGTAACTAATATAGTATTCAACGATGTATCTCTCAAGTTAGATATAAGCAGAAACTACATGCAATTATTGAGTTTGATTTTCGAAAATGTATTTAAATATTTTTGAGATGCGAATTAAGAATTACGGTTACCTACATGTAATCTGCCAGCCGCTAACTGGTTCTCTTGTTTTCAGCATAAATCACGTAGGCAACTGTCACGCATTGAAAAGAGCTGCATCATGAATAAAATAAGCAATATTTTAAATAATCAATAATAAATCAAGTCATGTCGAAATGTTAAAAGTGTTTGAAAAACATAATGATCTTGAACTTCAAAAGCACTGTCCCTGCAAACTTCCATTTCGCCCGGACAATGGACAAGAACCGTGGTACTATCACTGTACTTCGCTTGAATAAGCCGCACCGTTTGATTTTACTAATAAAAGTACGGAAATCGTTTTTTTTTTCTCGTTGTGCTAAAGTTTATTTAATAAAATTGATATTTTGACATTCAGCGCGTTAGCAAAATTTATTACTTCTAATTCATTTCTAAACATCGACTTTCTTATTTTAAGTAGAATATACAGTATTTTTTCATGTCAATGCAGAGGAAAGGTTTTCAATTTATCTCATTTATTTTTTACAACTTTCGCAGACATTATGGTCACAATTATTAAAAACGTAAAGTATACCTTCAAAATCGATGCAGACATAAATGGGACGATATCAGAGTAGAGATCTGAAGCCCTTTTTGTTAGAATATTCAAGACTATGCACTATATTTTAAAAAAGCTGATCTCACGGGCGATACGAACCGGAAGTAGTAAAATTTTCTGACAACGCTCATAGCTGCGCTATGTCGAGAAAACTTTATGCCTTGAATTCCTTAAAAGTGCTGTATCAACAATAAAATACCAGAATATGGATACTTTGGAAGGTATTAGTTTCCTGCGTTCCCTCCAGAATTTCTCGCTTATATACATAAAAATTTATGTCACAAAAGAGGAAAACAATTATCGAATGATAAGATCTTGGTTTAAAAATTTTTCCATTAAATTTCGACGTCGTAAACATGTTAGTGTGTTAAAATATGGCAAAAATGTATGTAATAATTCCGTATCCCCACCATCCGTTTCTACCCTAAGCTCCAGGCCAATAGAAGCCATGTATCGAATCAATAGTTTTAGATCCAATGAAAGAAATCGTGTTATAATGTACGCCCGATATACTCGATGACTAGTTAGCTTAGATCGTTTATAAAATCAAAGCAATCTTCTTGAGAGAAACATTAATCGAATTAATTGACACAGCACGTTTACTTGATAATATAATTATGATAGTAAAATAATTCACCTTAATGATTTCCGTTATGGAATGTCATTTCAAATGAAATTGAAAAATATGTACAGGGTAGGGTGATCCATTGGTGATAGCAGGATTTAATATTGTTTAAATATGTAACCATGGCATAAATAGGAAATTCTTGAAGCTAATAAACAAAAAAATAGCTCGTGGAATATTAATTTCATAAAAATATTAAGCAATAACTGAAAGCTGCTGGAATTAAAAGGAGGTCATTTATTGTAGAATTATTGGACCACTAGAAAATGATATTTTCCCACATGTTATTTAGGAACTTTTTGTTAAAATTATCATTTCCTGCTATTCTAATGGCAATTTATCCTTTATATAAATGTACTTTATACCACCTAAACAGAAAAAATTTAGAGGTTCTATTGAAAAGAAATATAAAGATGCGAAAACGTAACAGGGAGCAATCATTAAATATAAAAAACAAGGTGAAAAAGGCGTAATGCAAAAATGTAAAAGCATACAAGGTGTTCTACTACACAAAGACACGAGTTAACTCGACAGTGAAGTATTATTTTTTATATATGTTACCGGACAAACCCGAAACCCGGATATTCTAGTTTAGACTAGGCCAAACGCAAAGCTCCTGCTGCCCGTAGGAGCTATGCAAATTTCCTAGGATAAACGCGAAATGTTCGATTAATTTAGGAATTACTGATTTTCGAGAGAAAGGTTTTAGTTTGGCCTAAGATATTCAGGCAAAACTAGAAATGAATTAAGTTACTTAGGATAAAGCAGTTGTGTTTGTTTTCAATGTTCTTTATTTGGAAACACTAAGACAATCTAAAAATATGAAAAAAAAATAACCAAACTAACGGTCTTTGAACAGCACTTAAACAAACATTATTGTAAAACAATAAAAAAGAAAAAATATTTAGGTATAGGTACCTCAAGTCGGTTGTCTATTTATTTCTACAAGAACTGCTATTATGACATTTTGAATTGCAGAGAATTTGACGCCTTTTGCACATACAAGCGTTTGTTCCGCAGTGTTTAGTGCATTGACATCTAGTGTATCCCTGTGCTATACCCGAGGATTGCACGGCTGCAGCTCTAAGAGAAATTGCTTTATTTTGATCAACGTCGTCAACGCATATAACATTTTGTTTGCAAATTTCAAATTCTGAGCGCGCATACAATTGTTTTAAACAACCGTCTTTGGTACCTAATTTGTACAAATTATCCTCTGTTATGTTTAAAACTACGGCCATAATATTGCGCAATCCTCCTCTTGCTTTATCCACATCCGGTATTGGTACTGTGACATTGTCTCCGATGTTAGCTTGTGGATGTCGCTTGTCGCTCGATTGTTTCATTCTTTTGGCCTGTTTTTGTAGAGCTCCTAGCTAT
>JABXWE010036101.1:0-16886 GCA_014611495.1 Limonius californicus
CGCCATTTTAAATGATAGAAAATTTAATCATGGGCTAAAAAATAATATTTAACTTCCCATTAAAGCACACCAAATTTTGTGGTAAAATATCAAGTCGTTCAAAAATTAGTTGGGGGGGGGGGTTACTTTATAGACACAGTGTATATACACGAAATGCTTACCATACGGACTACAGCATCTTTCATGTAATAATTTATTTATTGCTGTTATTAGTGAATTAACGACTTCGGTTTGTGTAGTGGTATACTCTTAGGATTTTGGGTTCTCTATTGAGAAAAATCAAATTCAAGCATCTGCGGTGATTACCTCCGATTTAGAATTAAATTTTTTTTTATTCGAAAAGGAAGTTGATGTCGTTTCAGGCAAAACAGAAAGCGAATAACAATTTCTGTATATATCCAGCAATGAACATTGAGGTGACCTATGCTAATCACCATTTGTTTCTATTAATAAATCAATTGACTATGATCTGAATCGCGTTGATACTCTGTATAGTTAAAAGATTCCTACCAAAGAGTGGTGAATTATTTATAGCTTGTGGGTACCGATGATGAATACTAGATTAATGAGAGTAATAAAACTCGTAGTATTGACGTTATATGGATGACAATGGCATGGAAATGAGTATTCACATTATCGTGACTGTACAGAGTGCAAACAAAAAAAAGGCATCTAAATATTATATATTTTCCATTTTAGGAAAATTTCAAATAAGGTCATGGACGACGTCTCTTTTATTTTGCGTTTTCTCCGATTTTCCTGGAAATAAGCTTACCTCACGACGTAAAACTTTGATGTGGTTGGAAAAATTCGGGATGTCGCGTGACGTCGTAGCTCATTTGCGTTACACGATAACCAAATTTAAGTTCATCACCTAACACTTTTAGCAGCCTAAACGACCTACCTTACAAGAAAAACGATTAGAGGAAGCAAGTGAAAGCGTAGGAGGGAATATGTTGTCAGTTATTTAACATTGGAAAATTATGAATAATAAATGTTTCACGAACTATTTTCGATTTATATGGACTTACGTTTTTTAGATTTGCCTGGAGCTTTACAAACAATTCACTGTTTAATAAACTATTCAAAATAATGAGACGTTTATGTATTGCTTGTAAATCAATAAGGTATTATTCGGTATTCGAGATAAATTAATAACAGCACTTGGTGATAATGTGAACGGAATAAAGGAGTAAACGTTATTCACATTAATGCAATAATTGTTCAAACTTCTGCGGGTACAATCAGAAACTTATGCAGAAATGATGTCAAGTTGCCAATTTTAAATAGAAAACTCGATGTATTTTAATAGATTTAAATATATATAAATATATTCAAGCTACTGTGAGATAACACACGGAGTCACATAACCAAAGTTACCCAAAAGATAACTAAAAGTTAACCCCTCAAAAATACAAGGTCACCATTTGTTAGCCGGTACGTCAACTGTGTCACAAATTAGTTAACCATAGAGCAACTCTCAGGCATATTCAAAATCACTAAAAGGTTTACAATAAAAGATCTCCAGAAGATATCCTTGAAAGTCATCTTTTGATTAATTATAAAAGATGTCCAAAAGCTAACCTAGAAAGTCATCTTTTGGGCATTTTCTCGACGTACCCAAAAGTTAACTTTAAAAGTCATCTTTTGGACACGTCCTCGAAACACTCAAAGTTAACCTTGAAAGTCGTCTTTTGGGCATCTTGCAACATACTCAAAAGTTATGCCCTGTGGTTAACATTTATACAACCTCAAGAAGACATCCTTAGATTATCTTTGAAGGATGTGCAGCTGATAACCATATTGATGGTTAAAAAGTGAATTGAGGAACAAATAAAAATTAACTGGTCAGTCAAAAAATTACCTTTAAGTGTTTCTATAAGGCAACCCTAGCTTCTATACAACGAACACTATTACGGTTTGAATTAAGATCATATAATTTCTTACAGAATGAATAGAACAAAATTTTGTACTCACAAAAAGTATCAATTTATACCTTAATATCCAAGACAGTGGTTTTTCCAACGGCTTCTTAAGTCTTTCTGTGGACTTCCGAACCCATATTTTCGTGGGAGATAAAATGTCCAGTTCTCTGGCACCAGGTACGATGTTTCGCACTGAAACTGAAAGTAAATAATAATTTTTAACACAAATTATCTATATCTAGTTAATTCTTACATCTTCTACTATTAAACTAATTTACGCTTATATCTGTGGCAAGTAAATGAATCATTTCGAGTTTTTGAATATTGTGTAATAAATATGCTTGTCAGATTTTCATTATATTTACACTGCGTTTTTAATATCGACTGCCACCCCATAACTAACTTTTTTCGTGGAGTTGCCAAAGCCAACTCCAAGATTCCCATCCCACCCAGCTTACCCCGGCTCAGCACATTTCGTGCTATTCACAGATGTAACATGCCCCACCCTTGAAAAACCCCATGCCCCAGACACCACAAACACCCTGGGAAAGTGCAGTGCTCAGGATTCGAACCTGAGCGACTTTGGTAGAATAAAACTAACTTTTGAAAGATAATATAGACAAATTATACGGGGTATTTAAACTATACTAAAAAATATTCAGCAACAAATGCAATCTTAAACGGAGAGTAATAGACCCAAAAATCTTAAACTATATTCATTTCGCAATTGTTAATTAAATTCCATTGATTTTATAAATTGGGGCAAAATTATAATAATTTCAATGACCTAAAGAAATTTTTTAACCGATCCCTGAACTTTCTGACAGACGAATATGTAGTAATTGTCCTTTTTTATAACATTTTAGAAAATGTGTATCTTAACTTAAATTTTAATACGATAAGGTAAATCAATTTATCAGAAAACATTCCTTGATTATTAACTGCAAAAATGCATAAACTACATGAAATATAAAAAGAGATTCGATGGAAATGTAACCGAAATTATAAAAGTAGCCATATTAATGAAAATATAACATACCAATTGGTTATTCGGATTATATTCGATCCCTGTAGCTTGAACTTTTGATGGGTATCGATCCAATCTGAACCAATAATAACGGTGTATCATAGGAGCTTAACTTAAAAATATACAAGGGAAAATGAGTTGGTCGTTCTTGTCGCGTTCGAAAATTCAATTAAAGGAAAAAAGTAATGGTGTATGAGGAAGATTTACCTTAATAATTATTGTAAAGGATTCACACACTAAGCTTGGGACTGTAACTGAAAACGGATGACAGTATTTTTACGAGTATGACCATTGGTGGCCATGCTTTGCGAATGTTAATGACTTAAGAAAGAAACCCCGGAAAATACAACGCATGTGTTATGGTGCACCCTGTTACAGGCCAAACGAGCTTTTTGGTCGACCCGCTACAGTATAGGTGGAAAAAGGCCTGCAGCTTAGCTGACAAGAGTAGGGGGGTTCACGGAAATGGCTTACAGGAAGAAATCTTCCTGATTGTGTACCGAGTAGGTCAAAATTAGTGGGAGCCACCTTCCAAATACAGCTGATTGCAGGTTCTCGTGGAAAGCCGAGGAGCCAGCAGCTTACAGGAATCGAACTCACCTTTATTATGCCTCCCTCCTGTTATTAAGCTTGCAAAATTTGTACACATACAAATACAAAGTATACAATAATAAAAGATGTAATAAATTTTAAAACACATATAATTAACCTTTTGAGAGTAACTGACGGTACAAAAAAAATATAACAGCAAGTAGTAATATTTTACTCAATACAACTATCGGTTAAAAGGAACGTTCGATTAAGGGGGAGCTCGCCGCCCATGGCTTACGGTATTTAAAATATTTCAACAAATCTACGTGGCCAGTGGCGTCTTAGTTTACAAGAATAATACAGTATGTGAGTTCTTCTTACAATTAACAGCAAACAAAAAGAAAATAATGACAAACGACAACTGAGGATCGCCTCTTGTCGCATTAAAAAAAAGGTTCAATCACTTAGAATTTTGCAAGTTAACACGTACAAGGTTTTTTTCACAACACAAAAAAACTAATTCCTTTACCTTGACTTTCGATGAATGGGAGAGAAAGACAGGCCCAATCTGGGGTGTTCTCATATCCGGGCAAAAAGGTAGACGTTCTTTGGAAAAATCGTGAAGCGAAATATTTGCTGTACAACCCTCGTAGTTCGTCGCAGCAACAGCACATGTACAGGAACAACAAATGAACTCGATAATAATCCGCCAAAGGTGATCGGCGCATTCGCAATTAATTGCCTTTCCAGGGATAAAAACTCCAGCGTATTTCTTTAAATTCGACACTTGTCGATGTTCTGTTCACCCCACGCTGAAACAGCGATACGAAAATACACGCGATGGATACCCATCGAAAACGTAAGCCGCCCCTGCAGTACTTGATTTTTTAATTTCGTAACGGCTCCCGTAGATGGAATTGGTGGACCGGAGTCTAGCGAAGGTGGAAGGCTAACTGAGGAACCAAATGCAGCGCGAACATGCGTCGGTCAAAAATATTACACCACCTTGAGAAATATGATGAAATAGTTCTGGAAAGATCTGACACGTATATTCGCAGGAAGCGTCCAGGGTCAGGTGCAGACAAAACGTTAATCGGCAATTTCAGCTTACAGAGAGAATTTTCAAATGCTTTACAGAACTCCACAACTCAATCTTAAAAAAAATAATATAGCGATTGACTTACGAATTGCAATTAAAATAGAATTTTGATTCCTATGAAGTGGCAATTAGAGTATTGCTCTAATCCAGATGGAGTGGCACAATTAAATAAAGATAAAAACCCGTCCAGCTCCCTTAATAATTTACATTGTGGACAGTTCCACTTTCCGCTGTTGTAATATTAATTGTAATTTTATTTAGAAATTACCAAAATTATCACTTTTCTGGATGTTAAATTTTGTTTTAAACCCATAATACTAAATAATCGTAATAGCACTGCTAATCCCTATCCCTTTCATAATGATTAAAGTAAATTCGGTTGTACTCGAAAGGCAGGCAACGTCAAACCATGACTAATCTGTAAGCATTCTAGAAGATTCCAAATTTCATTTTCTTCTTTGGGGTTGTGGATTCATTTAAACAAATGCCACAAGAATTTAGCGGTCACCTTTTACTTAAGGAAAGATTATCTAAATAGTTAGCATTATGGTAGCTAAGAAGGTTGTCTTTTTACTATATGCTAATGTGCAGTGTAGCTTTGTATGGTTGTCCAAACGCTAACCAAGAAAGACGACGAAAAAATATCAACAATTATCTTGGACGGTAGCTTAAATAAACATAAACACGTAATATGATTTACGGTATTATGAGTTAACGAACAATATTGCTGTTTTTGTTCTATATTGGTACTGATTTCTGTTAGGAAGTAATTGAGAAATGGGTAATAAACAATAATAACATTATATATCGAATCACGTTGTAAATAGTTTTCTTACTAATTACACGGCAATAAGGTATTCGGTTAATAGCTAAAATATCTGGAGTATTTTTAAACCAAATTGCAATACACTTGGTTTTTCACAACAGTATGTGCAAATATTATGAACAATAATGATTATTTTTTAGCAGGTTCTATAGATGCACAAAGGATACCTTTAAGATACACCGAGTAGGTCATCTTTCCAGGTTAAGAAATGACAACGTCGTGGAGAGTTGGGGTTAACTTTGGTTATGTGGGGACGCGTTAAAAATAAATTTTAAATACTTATTTATAACACCATACATCCCCGCTGTGACCTTATTACGGGGCAATTAATCAAGGAACTCCTGTTCAAAGGTCTTGTAATGTTAACTACGTTATACAACACTGTTCTGAGGCTGAGATACCTCCTATCGCAATAGAAGGTTGCACAAGTGATCATGATTTCCAAGCCTGTGAAATCTCCACAAGCAGTTAACTCCTACAGCTCAATTAGTGTACTACCTAAATTAGGTAAATTAATAGAACAACTGCTAATTAAAATATTAATACTAATAATAGAAGAAAATATGATCATCCCAGAGCACCAGTTTGGTTTTAAAAGAGGCAATTCTACTATGTCCATAGAAGTCCATAGAATTGCAGATGCCATTAGCCAAGCTTCTGAGGACAAAAACTACTGTCTTTCTTGGTGATAGTTAAGGGTTTGATAAGGTGTGGCATACAAGCCTGCTCTTCAAGTTAGAGAGATGCTCCTCCCTACTCTATATTTGTCATCCCTGAGCCTTACTTGTCAGGGAGATACTTCCAAGTTAAATTTGGACAATACCTAACCACTTTTCATCCCATCAAATTAGGAGTACCCCAGGGTATCGTCCTTGGCCCGCTATATATCTGATCTACACAGTAGATGTACCTAGAAATCAATATTCCCTTACTGCAATTTTACTGATAAAAAAAGTCATTATGGTAGCGCACACTGACCCAGTGACAGCAGCAAACAGCCCTCGACAGAATAAAAAAAAATGACGTGTAAAATTAAATGAAGTAAAATCATTCCACGTTACCTTTACCAAGCGAAGGGTATAAGACCGCCAGTATTTATTAACAACATACCGGAGATAAAATACCTGGATAAACGCCTGACGTGGAAGGCGCATAAGCAACTTGGAGAAAGTTCAAAAAACACTATTGATTATTTGGCAGAAGATCTAAACTATCCCTCGCCAACAAGCTTCTTGTCTACAATATAGTGTTCAAATCCATCTGGCCATATTGTATTCAGCAGTGGGGTACAACAGCAATTCCAACATCCAGATAATGGAAAGCTTTCAAACTAAAGTTTGTGAGGAATGTGGAAATCCTGAACTTAAAAGTGGATTCGGTCCAAAATGTGATTCTGAAGCGCAGTGAAAGGCCAATTAGTATCTCATTATAATGCGTTAGTCCTAAACTTATTAAATAATAGTGCTCATATACAAAGATTAAATAGATATAAACTTCTGGGCTTGCCATACAGAATCTAATCTAAAGTAATGTATTGCATACTTTATAGTTTTAACCATATGGTTTGCTTATTGTGGGTTTACCGATTGCAAATGAAAATTAACATAATTAAAAAAAAGGAATAACACCATACAGCTTAATATCGTCTTTTCCCCAATAATTATTATTTATTGATATTATCATCATCTAAAGGACGTCATTATTATATATGGTGTAATGGTAACTATTGCAGACTTTTATGTAAATGTATTTTCATTTAACGTGTTTGGAAAAAACTAATTTATACAGAACAAGGAAGATTACGTTTTATCATATTGATATTGTTACTAACCCAATATCACAAATTCGAAATTAAACTATTATTACTTCATAGCTGTTGTAATGTGATTTCAATTGCATACACATTTATGTTGCAAGTAGTGATGTCATTTTACTCAACAAAATCAAAGTACATTAGAATATTAAATTAGGCAATGTGGAATAATTAATACGCTTGGTAATGGAAAGTAAGGAATAACCAGGTCCTCGCTTATGGGTGCAAAAGAGAATTTATAAAAGCACACTTAAGATTGAATTAGTCAACAGTTGATAGCGAAGAGTAAGTGCTGAATAGTAAATGGTAGAGAGTGGAGAGTGTATACTGCATAGTTGGCAGTTGGCGGTGTTCTGAAGAATAACAAACCTAGCAATGGCGCTGTACCTCTTTGTATTTTTGTAAGTAGTTTAGTATAATATTTTAGGATAAGTTGTAATAATCTTGTAGAACTAAGTAATTAATAAATCCAGTCATTTTATATAAGGGCAGTTGTTTCTCTGGTGATCCCGGCGATAAGGACAAATGGGCTCCTTATCAGTTACAACACATAGGCGTAACATATGGTGGAGGCGCCGGGCATGACGAAACACATAGTAAAAATTCCTAGCTGAATAGTAAAAACTCTAATGTTCAGTCACTTTATTGATCTATTTGCCTAAATTTAAGTTCTCGGTTTGCAGAAAACATTAAGAAAGAAAATCCAATAGATGGTTGCGGTCTTAATAGAAGGTAATTTGATGAAGGGAAGTCTTGTAGGTACACATTCAAAATAATAATATTCCAATAATTAGGAGGAGACGGCTTAGAATCGCGGGAATTGTACTTAATTGAAAAAGTTATCTTAGTCGTTATCTTGGGGCAACCCAGGAATGATATTCGAGCTCATGATTTAAGAGAATGCCATTTCAAAGTTTAGCGGGTTAAAAGTCTTAATAAAAACTATCGAGGCTATCGATCTAATGCCTCTTAAATATTGCAGGGATCATGAAATAAAGCGATCGACAATGTTAAACTGGAGACGAGCAACTGCTTGCGAAGTTTAAGGCGAAAGCAACGGGAGGGTCTGTTGTTTGTATAATAAGTGTCTGATGAGCAAAAAAATAGTAGAGATAGTGATCAGAAGAGATGGAGCGAAACAAAGGGTGCTCTCCAAAGTGATTCAGATAATCGAGTCCTCATTGCTCCTTCATTTGATGAAACTTTACGTTGATTGCACCTAAGCTCATACTTAGTGAAGAATTTTAATAAAATTGTTTCCCAACTAATTTTTAATTAAAACGCTTGGGTTTGTTTGAGATAGCTTTAATTATGGTTAGTCTATGTTTACGGTGCAGGCGGCGAATTTGTCGACAATAATTTATGGTTTTGTTCCGTGTAACATTTAAACGCAAGCAAGAAAACAAGGCAAGAACCTATAAATTTTAAGGAGCAATTAAAATTGTTACTTTTTGGTTTATTCCAAGGAATGGTATGCGCAACCGAGAATGTAGAAAGTAAAACGTTATTAATCTAGTTATAATATCAAACCCGTTCTTCTTATTATTTGCGTCGCAATTTTAGATATCGATCCGTACAGTTTTAAAATCTCAGTTAACGAAAAATTCCCAATTAGAAGAGTATTCCAAATTAACCGCTCGTTTGATCTCATTTTTTACTGACTGTACTAATTAAGCCAAATATAAAACGTTCGTAGTTTGCTTCACTTCATTCGCTATACAAATAGCTGCCCCAGAACGCTAAAGAGAATTTTGGCGGTTCTTAATACAAAATCTAAATTTATTTGAATTTCCCAAAATCTAATTAACGGGATAGAATATTTTGTACCTATTATCTTTACTCAAATCGTTTTGTATAATTTCTGCTTCTCACTGTATTTCTAATATGGGAAGGTAGTAATTTCGTGAAAATGCTTTTTTGAAGGCTAAAAACAATCAGCTGTATGTGTTTTGCATCAAAACGTTACAACGTTTAGAACTACAAATCGCATTTGAACTAACTCAATTAGCACGTAAAGTAGTTCAACATAGTAAATATAGCAATAAGTATTCGTTAGCCAGAAAATATTATCGTCGAAATTGCCAGTTAGTTAAGACTGTAGCTTTCGTACAGTGATCTACACCTTAGGTTTGATTAAACTTCCCACATCCAGCGTGTCTTGACGGCAGCTGATAGAGACCCAATTATTATGATCCACCTTCCATCAATCTTAATTTGTGTACATGTGAACAGACGCCCATGCAGTAAGTCGCAAATACATTATTGGGATTTTGCCGAATACAAAAAGGTTCTAAAACTGTTTAGCGTATTTGAAACGCAAATATATAATTGATTTACTTTTGCGTCTGATTTCTTTACGAGCTCTGCACAGAAAAAGAAAAAACGAATAATATTACTTTTTGTGGGATTCCAAGGGACAGCTTCTATAGACTTTTCTTTCAGCTCAGCTTGATTCCTTTAGTTCAAACATCGCTTTGGTTTGGTTACCTTGTAATGACTGTAATTTTAGCGATAGACCATCCTCGATTTTAAATTCAGAGCTCCTTTGCTCTAAAAATGACTGCGCGCGATATATTGCAAATTTACATAATACATAGAAAACTGTTTTGGTTTATATCAAGCATAAAAATTCTGTGGCTGTTCTGCTTTGTCTACGATTTATTATAACTGCTGTTACGAAATGTAAAAACAGTAGGCATTAACTTGCCAAAGAAAATGATTACAAATGTAATAACTGCTTACATCCAATGAAAATATTAATTAGCGTTTGTTTCAGTATGTATTCTGCATTTGGATATGTGAAAATGGTCAGAAAGTGTAAAAAGGAGATTCCGTAGAAACAGCTTTTCGCGTTTTCTAAAAAAACGAGTTTCACGGGGCTTTCCTCGCCTTAGCTTCTAACGCACACATATTTCAACCTTGGCGAAAAGTTTGTCCATTATCTGGTTGATACAGGGGGTGATTTACATAGAAGAAAGCAACGACGACTAGGACCGCTTCCAAGCAAGCTGCACAGGGCTTGATCGCGATAGTACGCGACATTCTATATAAATGCCTTAGGGCCCCTCCGCATGTAGCATATACGTAATGTAACGAGCCTCCTCTGTCTTATTACACCTGGGAAGAGCAACGCAGCCTGCAGCTACGTTTCGGTTTTCATAAACATCACGCAACTACACAATTTTTATCCAAAAATAATTAACTAAAATGTTCCTCGCGGCAACTTCCTTGCAAGAAGTTGGAGAAGTTGGAGTGCCAATTTTTCTTTTGATGTTTACGTGTAGAGAACATCAAGGCACAAGCAACTCGCGTGGGTTTTTACAAAGAAAACATTTACTTCGAAACGGAAAGGTTCATAGTTCGAACACGCGTTTTTACAAACACCAAATATTTGAATTCCATCAACTTTAACTGCCAGTTCCTTATGTACTAACGCCCTCGCATACTTATCGCAAGTTCGAATTTAGCCCAACAATCGTTTGTAAATGTATTCAAAATAAGGGTTATTCGTTTAGGAGCCATTACAAAGTACATTAAAAACTGAGCAAGATTTCTTGAATTCTAAGGATCTAACAAGGTATATGGTGTAACGTGATTCAGGTTCAGTTTCCTTCATTGTGTCCTTAGAAGAATGGAACGATTATGCTAGGTAATAATTTTTGAAAATTATTATTGTATATTAGTAATAAGTAAATGTTATGATAAATATTACACTAAACTACTTACGACATGCCGAGAACAATCCACCGAAAGTTCATTTATTTCTAAAATTAACTAACTAGTTGTTTGGTTACACTGCGTTACAACATTCCTATTTATGATATAAATATATAGTAATTAATCGAATTTGTTTGACAGGTCCGAGGGTTGGTAACGTTTTAGCCTTTTAATTTCAATTTGATTGTCTAAAAGCTATCTTGCTATCTCACACAATACGGTTTCATTACTTCCCGCACTGTTTCAATATTGAGATCACTTTGTATTACTTAATTAAGCACATACCACGGTGCGTTGGCGATGCATCTAAGTACTATATTCTGTAATATTGGTAATATTTCGATGTTAGAGGTGCTGGCAGTAACCCACAATTGTATCCATGTGGGTTTAATAACAGTCTTGTAAAGTACGAGCTTATTTTCCATTTCCATCAGCGAGTTTCTCCCAAGTAGCCAGTACATTCGACTAAATTTGATTTCGAGTTGCTTCCTTTTGGTGAATATATGTTTACACCATGTGAGCTTTCGATCTATATGCATACCCAGATATGTTACTTTTTCGAGTTGTGGAATTAGGGTGTTATTAAGTATTACTGCTGGACATGTACCTCTTCTCATGATAAACATGATTTCTGAAAACTTGGAATTATTTACTTGGATTTTCCATATTCTCAGCCAGTCTCCAATCAAACTTAGGTTATTCTGCAGATTCGCAGGTGCCATATCCGGGTTGATATCTAATGCTAGAATGACCGTATCATCAGCAATGTACCTGTAGTTGTTAAGTTGGTTATAGGCATGTCAACTGTGTAGAGTGTATATAATACTGGACCCAGCATACTACCCTGAGGTACTCCAGAGGCAATGGGGTACAAATCTGTTAACTCCTCTCTCCTGCTTTCACGGTAACCATCTACATTCTAGGTAAGATTTAATAATTCGTAGAAATGGTGCAGTAGTACTTTTTTGAGTTTATAACACAGGTCTTCGTGCCATACTTTGTCAGAAGATAATAAAATAATAATGTAAAATGTTTTATTTACAAACTACCTCACTTTTTCCCCTTGCAACAGTTCTAAACAATAACCGAGTTCTTAGCAAACTCCCCCAGCAAATCAGCGGAAACTACATATAAATATTTGTCCTGTATACTTGATCTTTAATAAATTCGCCTAAAAAATCTATGTCTGAGATATTTGACAATCATGGTGGTCATTGATTAGGTCTATCACAATTACCCGAACGATTAGAAAAAAATTTTACAAAATTCGTGTACGGTTGACGTCCAATGTGAAGGAACGCCATCTTGTTGAAAAGTAATAATTAGATGTAAGTGTTGCATTTGACATAATAAAAACTGGTCAAATATATCTAACTAAATATTTGAGATAATTATTTTTTTCAATTGTGTTATGAAATTAAACATAGATTCAAAGATTGTTTATATGAGTCATCTTTAGATCAGACTTTAACTCTTATTAAAATCGGTCTTGCTGAACCCTCTTTATTGACGTAGTCGTTTTTGTTGTAATTTATTTAATCAGCACCACCCATTTAATTTCAATTTTATGATAATGGTGCATTAGACATTTTTGATGTGGAAATAATATTTTTATTGAAATGTGCTAAACGTGTTGAGTTTAAACGAAATTATTTTTGACAATATCTTGAAAATATGAGCTCAATTGTTTCTTATTCGATTACAGCCATCGAAATCTGACTAAAAAGCACTACAAATATGCTAATCTGATCGGAGTGGTCGTTCTATTACCCACTAACACAGCTAACAATATTAGAGACGTACTCTTGAGCAGCCTAAATATGTAAATAAAATTGCTCCACGTATTTTAGATTTGACGAAATAAGAATATAATCGACAAATAGGTAACATTAAAATTAAAAGTGGTACGGTATGTATAATAACACTGAATAAACTTATTTAATAGTTATCAAAATATACTTTAGTTGCCACAGTTACTCTATAAAATAAAACATGACTTTCTGAATGCTTGGCTACGTTAATGTGTGAATTACTTCATAGACCTGGATAGATTCTATAATAGTTCTTTTAAGATGCTTAATGAAAGGCTTCTTCATGTGGGTCTAGCGGTCAGTACATTGAAGTTTTTGCTTCATCTCTAAAAAATAACAGTATTCAATCTAAATAAAGAATTTGCTAGAAGAATATAGAACAGAATCTAATCATCATCATCATCATCATCATCATCTGACATGGAGCTGACTCAAGGTCGATACTGGATACGCCAGGCCCACCCCATGCCAGTAGGTTGGTAGGGATTCAAGGATAGGGTGGGAACGGGTGGGGCATTGCACAACGTTAACATGTCTGCAATGCCTACCGCAAGACACCGCTGTTGCAACACCGGGTAGTTAGTAAGAAAATAAAAATTATAATCCATACCAAACTAAAATAATATAAATATAATTAAGCACGGATCTGTGCAGCTTTAAATAGCTGGCGTCATACTTGGTATACAAACAGAAATTGTTTGTTCTGTCTGCCATTCGCTAAATAAATAAGACAGAGTGACAAGAGCTTCCGCAACAGAAAATACAAATTGATTGATAAACGCGAAAGATCCTTTTTCAATATATAAAATATAGTGTTCAAAGTTATAGCCTATCTTGTTTATACATAAGCTGATCAAAGTAATTCACGTTTTTTCTCCTTGTAGGAGGTTGGTAAACATTATGGCAATTTGTATTTTGCTGCCGCACGAAATAGAGAATTTGGTGATTTGTCATATCATGGGCAAAGATTCTTAAACCACTGTTTTCCTGCGTCTTTGGTTTTTTCGTTCTTAAATTTTTGAAAGTTGTAATTAGTACTTATAACCGCTCAAAATACGCCCACAGTATTCTAATGCTATCTTTCACACTATCTGCAGTACATTTAATACTATGTTTATTGTTGGTAGTATCTCTTCATTTATGACTGTGCATCCACGAGATTTTCAACATACTGTGATACGTCCACATCTCGCGTGCATTTACATTTTAGGTAGCTACATAACATCCGTTTGGCCGGTAGTATGCCGAAATCTATATTACTTAGTGATGATTTCGTTTGTTGTTTTTTTCCAGTTATTTCCAATTTTCATTTATTACTGTACCAAAATATTATTATTTTGTTGCAGATTCGATTTTCTTGTTGTTAATTATAATTCTTGTAGATGTATTTTGTACTTCCTAAGTTACCACATTCCAATGTTTATGTTACCTACACTATATTCTGTGCTAACTAACTCTGCTAGAAATGTTAAATAGTTCTTGTAGATCTTCAACGGATTCTGCTATTAAAATGGGATCTACTGCATATCGAAGATTATAAACTAAAATTTCATTTCTTTTAATATCTTGATTCTGATTATATAATACTTCTTTAAAGATCATTTACGATTATGTATGGTGTACATAGTGTGCATTTTCTTATATCTATATCAGCTGCCTACTACATAATTCTTTATTTAGATTTAATGATGGAATAAAAACAACACCCTTACTGGTACACTATTTAATAAACATCTTATAAATACGCACAGGAGGTAGAGACCATTAAAGAGGAAGTAGTAGTAGATGCTATAAGCAAAATACAATTAGGTAAAGTGCCAGGGAGAGAACATTACCCCTGAAATAATCAAATATTTGGGAGAAGATGAAACAGAAGATATAGCTAAAATAAAGAATGAAGTGGTACAGAACAAAAGATGCCATAGGATTGGAAGTTATTAATTATCCTACCCTTTTACAAAATAGGAGTTAAAGGTGAATGCAGCTGTTATAGAGGGATAAATACTATCTAGTGTCCCAGAGAAGAAATTAAAATCGCCACAGAGAAGGTTGGTTTAAGGTTAAATTTCAACAAAACAAGATTGATGACGAATCTTGTCCTAAGTAATAACATAAAGGTAGATGGCATCGAAATCGAGGAAGTCTGTTCATACAAATAGTTAGGACATGAACTAAAAATCGGCAGAGACAATCAAACCTGTGAATTACAACGAAGAATTGGCCTTGCATGGGCAGCATTTGGAAAATTAAAATATGTTTTTAGAAGTGACATCCCTATGTGTTTAAAACGCAAAGTTTACGACCAATGTGTTCTGTCTGTAATGGCGTATGGTGCAGAAACATTAACATTAACAAAATGCTCAGTTAATAAACTAATGGTGGCTCAAAGGGCCATGGAAAGAGCAATGCTTGGACTGAAATTGAGCGACAGACTAACAAACGTTTATATCTGACAGAAAACAGGGGTTTGTGATATACTAAAACGAATAACAATGGCGAAGTGGAAATGGGCAGGGCATATAGCCAGATCCAAGGATGGTAGGTGGACTAAGAAAATTTTAGAATGGAGACCACGTGAAGATAAAAGAAGTAGAGGTAGACCACCAACCAGATGGTCGGGCGATATAAAGCGAATTACAAATAACTGGATTAAATCAGCTCAAGACCGGACTAAATGGCAGCAATTAGGGGAGGCCTATGTTCAGCAGTGGACACAGAAAATGGCTGATTGATGATGATGATGAGTGTCCCAGAGAAGGTACTGGCCAGAATAATAGAGAAGAGAACAAGAAGTAAAACTGAAGTGATAATAGAGAATACACAATGCAGATTCAGAAGTACATAAAAACTCATATTTACAATAAAACAAGCCAGTGAAAAATGTATAAATAGAAATAAGAAAATCCCATTCCGTTCTATAGATTTAGAAAAGGTTTTCGATAACATCCGAAGAAAAGATATATGAAGAATCCTATAAAACTGTGAAGTAGAAAAGGGGACAATAGAACTAGTAAAATATATACATGTAAGAGTGTACAAAATAGAAGTGCAAGGAAATACCAAAAGAAATTCTAGAAGAAAATCAATGAGAAGATCAAATGGGTAGCAATAAACAAATCCATTGTTTGGGAAGGAATCCAGAAATTCACACAAGACAGATAAGAAAAGATGGAGAGAAAAATGTAGAGCAGAAGAATGCTTCACCCGCTTTACACGTTACTGGAAAAAATCACAGGATTAAGTAAAATAAGTAAAATAAAGTACTTATACGAGAATAGAATCCATTTAAGTCTCTCAAGTAAGTCATAACATATAGGAAGATTGTAATCTCCGCGGATGGTATTCAACGCATTCAAAAATAAAATATTTTGTATTGCAGAGCAAACAATAACTGTAGCAATTGAACTATACATTCACCACTATTAAATAATTGAAAATAATGTTATAAATTATGTGACATACGCGAAGACATCCTTTTTATTTTACACAGACGTGTGTCATCGTCGTTGGTTAACAAGCGAAAAAGGGGACCGCGGTAGAGTAGTGGCCGCAGAGCTTGGCTTTGGAGTTATTCTATCAAAGTCGCTCAGGTTCGAATCCTGAGCACTGCACTTTCCCATGGTGTTTGTGTTGTCTGGAGCATGGATTTTTCAAGGGTGGGGCATGTTAGACCTATGAATAGCACAAAATGTGCTGAGCTGGGATAAGCTGGGCAGGACGGGAATCATGGAGTTGCTTGTTAAAGCACGATTCTCCACGATTCTTAAGAAAAATGATCAACGAATGCAGTTAACGCCGTCCATCCGAGAAAATTCGGCTACTTGATACGGGAATCGGGGCGTTACTATTCTGCATAAAAACATGAGCTCGGCAATGAGCCTGGCTGTAGGAAATGTTTTCAAAGCAGGTTATTGCGTTTCCTATTGAACAGTGAACTCCCTGTATCCCCGCCCCTCATACACTCTCGTTAGCCGACGACAATACTTGGCTACCCAGAATTCGTACTAGATAAACTTTTTATAAAATATTCTTCATTTAACACTGTAAATTGAAAGATAAAAGAGTGGAGGAAAATACAACCAATACCAGTGCAAAAATATACCCAACATTATCGAGAACTATGAATGAAGATAGACG
>JABXWE010036102.1:0-17111 GCA_014611495.1 Limonius californicus
TTAGGGAGACTCGCACGCTAAAGCCCGAACAAATAAACGCTGATCGGCAAAGATTTCGACGAACTGCAAACGTTGAAGAAGGGATACTCAATGCTGTTCAATTATCTCCTAGTACTAGCACCAGAAGATTGTCACTTCGTTTCAATTTATCCTGTACAAGGGTATGGCGAACATTGCGTGAGCAACAATTGTATCCATTTCACGTTACGTCTGTGCAAGATCTGTTACCAGAAGATTATAACAAGCCCAGAAATTTCTTCCAGTGGTTAATTCGACAATGCCCACGAGATCCAAACTTCCTTAGCTGCCTGCTGGTTACCGATGAATCATGTTTTACAAGAAATGGTATTACTAATTTTCGAAACACTCGTGCTTGGAACGAAAAAAACCCTCATGCGACTGCTAGTACGCATTACCAACATACCTTTTCATTAAATGTCTGGTGTGGTCTTCTTGGTGACAATCTCATCGGCCCCTTCTTTTTATCAACAAGGCTTTCAGGAATATCTTACTTGCATTTTTTGCAAAATGATCAGTATGACCTTCTAGAAGACATTCCGATTGCCAATAGACAGGGGATGTGGTCTATGCACGACGGTGCCCCTGCTCTCTTTTATCATATTGTCACTGATTATTTAAACATAACATATAGTAATCAATGGTTTGGTCGAACGGACCTGTTAAATGGCCACCACGATCTCCTGATATAACGCCATTAGATTATTTTGTGTGGTGCTAGATGAAGTCTATGGTTTATTCTACGTCTGTTGGCACATAAGAAGAGCTAAGGAATCGCATCGTGGAAGCAGCAGCAACTATCAAGGGTCGTCCTGATGTTCAAAGGCGTGCCAGAGAAGCATGGATTCATCGTGCTGAATGCTGCATTCAATAAAATGGAGACCACTTTGAACATTTACTCTGAATGTTTTATTTTCAAATAAATATCTTGAACTTTCAATATCTCGGTAATAAATTAATTTGAGCCATATGTTTGTATCAAGTTTTTTGCTTGTTTCGTGCTGGAGAACACATCCATAAAATAGTGCCGTGCAATTCCGAAACACCCTGGATATATTTGCACATTATTATGGCACATTTTACGTAGCATTGAAATGTTATCTTATTTTTCTAGCTAGACGATTTTCGAAATATTCGCATTAACTTTGTTTTATAAATACATTGCAACAAGCTTTTTGTTTGTGCTTACTTCAATACCATATTTGTTTTACTTTCTTTTCAAATTATTAGAGTATAATATCCACAAAACTATTTACATATTAGTAGACCTCCCCGTTTTTTAAATTTAATATTGTTTTTGTGCAATTGTACGCGAAGTAACAACTTCGCGTACGCCATGCAGGCCGCAAAATTTAATTTCGCGGCCGTTGTCATTAGCGACGGCCGTAAAAGTTACTTTCGCGGCCGCTGTCATAGCGACGGCCGTTAAACTGAATGTCATACATACATACATATTTATTTTGACACATGAGAATGGACAGTTTTTAGAAATTATTTTTTATTTATCTCATTTCCATGGTAACATGAAAGCCGCCCGTCTTTCTATTTAGGCCGAAAATTATAATTTTTTAAATTTCATCAATAATTATTGAGGATTCTACACAATTGCACAAAAAATGTTGTGTATACTGCGGCCGCGTCATTCTTTAACGTCCTCGAGGTTGCCTTGCCTCGGCCGCAAGCGGCCTCGGCGGCAATCTTCCTCTCGGTACGTTAAAGAATGATTTCGCGGCCTAAGTATACAAATAACTATTGCAAGTTGTTAGTTACTAAATAATTATTGATTTATCAATGAAATCCTGACTATTTTATAGAACAATGATTAGTGAAGTAAATTGTAATTCTTAACCTCCGTCACATTATTGTTATTTAAATAATATAGGCCCTTTAAATTCGCTACACATTGTCTAAAAACTGAATTTATTTTTGCCTTTTAATAATTTAAGTTCGTTTTTTGGTGATAAGTATTTATATTGCTCAAAATACAGTAACTAAACATATTTTGGATAAAGAGTTACTTTATACAAATAATGGCAATGTTTATTTGATTTTTTTTTACTTAAGCAATACATTTTAAGTAAGACATTGATTAACAATTAAATGTGCTAATAGGGTGTCTACAATTTCGTATAAATTTGCTATAAATATGATCTATTTTCCTGCAATTTTTAGTGTAATTGCACATTATCATTTAAAGTCAGTTTTTTAACATAATAGTTGATAATATTTTTGCCAAGTCAAGGTCTACTGATGTTAAAATAGTTTTGTAACTGTAATTTTGTTAATTTTATATATAAATTAAACCACATGGTATTGGACTAAACAGAAACCTACGGCGTGTATTTAAACAACAAAGAAAGTACCCTCATAATTTGCAAGTATTTTATTATAAATAAAAACATTGGGTTTTCCTATTTTTAGACAAAACTAAAAGTTATTTTCTTATTTAAATGTTAGGTGTTAATAAATAATGCTAATAGTACTCAACCGAATTTGTAGCTCTTGCGATTTACGAGATTTCCATGCAGACGCATAGAAATAATTTTAAAAATAAATAAATCAAAAAATGCAGTTGTACGACTAACCCAGCGAATAGCAAAGTGTTTTTCCAAGAAATCAAGCTGCTTTTTGTGATAAGTATTTCTTATGTTTTGACAAGTTACTTTAAACAAATAATGGCAATTTTTGTTCGATGTTTTTTTATCTCTCTTAAGTAAGACATTGATTATCAGCTAAATGCGCAAATAGGGATTATACAATTTCGTATGAACTTGCTTTAAATGTGGTCTATTTTCCTGCAATTTTTAGTGTATTTGCACATTATTATTTAAAGTCATTTTTTTACATAACAATTGATAATATCTTTGCAAGGTTAAGGCCTACTAATTTTAAGATAGTTTTATAACTGGAATTATGTTAATTTTCTAAATTAAATTAAACAACATGGTACTGGACTAAACAGAAACCCGCGGCGTGTATTTAAACAACAAAGAAAGTATCCTAAGAAAGTGTAAGTATTTTCTTATAAATAAAAACATTGAGACTTTTCTATTTTTTAGACAAAACTAAGTCATTTTCTTATTTAAATGTTAAGTATTAATAAGTAATGCTACTAATACTTTGTACTTTCTTGTACCGAATTTGTAGCGCTTACGATTTACGAGATTTCCATGCACACGCATGGTGTTAATAAATAATGCTAATAGTACTCAACCGAATTTGTAGCTCTTGCGATTTACGAAATTTCCATGCAGACGCATAGAAATAATTTTAAAAATAAATAAATTAAAAAATGTAGTTGTACGACTAACGCAGCGATTAGCAAAGTGTTTTTCCAAGAAACCAAGCTGCAACTATATCCGCGATGTTGCCAAGCGTGTAGGATCGCAAGTTGACTGGAAAATATATCTTGCGGTTTTATACACAAAAGGCGCTGCGGCGCTCTCTACAGTGGAGTTAGATGAACTTCTAGAGTATAAAATCGAGCAAAATGGGTACAAACTGAGCTCCGGGCAAAAATTTGAATTTCACCACCCCTTGACCTCTCCTCTTGAATGAGTACGATATACACAGGGATACAAGATGAGATCCAAAATCGGATCTCACCTTAAAAAAAGGATCTCCTCTTGTACAGTTTGTAACTCCAAAAGATCTCGACTTGTACCGAAAATAAATATATATATATATATATCTAGAATATGCGAGGCTCATTTGTAAATTAATGGTAGATCAGCCGTAAACCAAAAATGTACAGTTTTGCAAAAAAAGGATAATGCTTAAATCGTAGATACACTCCTGAACTATTTCTCTGCATGGCCACCATGCGCATATAAACAATTATCTTATCTTAGTACCAGTTTCTGTATACTCAAGTGAATTGCTCGATGAGTTGCACAGTATGAGGCGCTGCGTGCAATCGGGCGTTATCATGCAAAACCCTGACTCTAGTGTCAATAATTTTCTCTTTGTGTTCTGAATCGGCCATCTCAACTTTCTTAAGTTCACACCATATACGGATGTATCAATTGTGGTAGAATGTTCCAGGAAAGCGACCAACAATACGCCTTTCTTGTCCCAAAAGAGAGTAGCTGTAAGCTTTCAGTATGGAACGTTTGATTGAATTTTTTTGGCTTTGGGGGAACTTGCATACTTCCATTTGATTTTTGGTTTCACATTTATGCATGAAATCCGAGTCTACTCGTCAGTCACAATGCGATTCAGGTACTCACCTGCGTCATTTTCGAAGCGATGCAGGAAAGTCGATACAGAGGCTGGATTCGCTGGTTTTTTGTGAACATCCATTAACATCTTTGGCACCCACTTTGCACAAAGATTGTTGCACTGTAGCATGTTTGTCACAATTTCATATAATACAGTATGTGAAAGTTGCGGCCAATAACCGAAAAAGCGAAACGCCGAGCTCCACTAATTTTCTTGTTCACCTTTACCACAAGATCGTCGTTGACTACAGAAGCTATCCAACTTCGTTCTTCATCGTGCACGTTTGTTCGGCCACCTCTGAAATTCATGATACCTGGACCATAAGCGTCGCATATTTGACGATAAATTTTGGCATTATTTATGTTTCTCGTATGAAGAACACGAATTACAGCGCACACTTCACACTTGGTAAAATTTTTAATCGTAGTGATCAGAATTAAATTTACAAGATAAAGTATCTGAAAGTTATTTCACTTTCCTTTTTACGTTATATTTCCTCTCATAGCAAAATTCCTCGAAACCCTGCGACTTGCCAAGGAGGCTGATTGCTACCCTAAACAATATAGCAGTTTCCATTCAATCCCAGTTTTGAATTTCTACGTAATCAGTATTAAGTACCTACTAATTTTGTAAAAACAATCTGTTTAACTACTTATAACATAAGTTAACTCTTTCTAAAAGCATGTTGTGGGTTTTTCGTGTAAAAATACCCTCTAGACTAATTTAACCAATAAATAGTTCACCGTACAACTGTTCTTGCATATATCCAGTGTATCCCTGAAATACTAATTTGAAGATCGAACAGCCTTTAATTACCATAGCCTAAGGGGAGCGAACATTAAAGTTTCAGATCAATCAATAGCGATAGTGTAAGTATCTAGAACGCCCCATTAATTCTGTCGCCCCTCAGAGAAGTTCAAACTAAAACCTTGGGACATACAAGTAAACCTAGCAAATTACAATTCTCGATCTAAAACTCGAACAAGTAGAACTGAAGTGCAGACGTGACGATGATTAATAAAGTTGAAAACTAATCAACTAAGGTCTAAGCATTACTGTAAAGATAGCGAACGGCAAAAACTCCATGGAACAAGAACCTCAAATCTATTAAAGGTGCCATAAATAAATCAAGAGTTCACTTCAGCTCAAAGAAACTATTCAATTACCAGTGAAGATTGAAAACACAGTGTTAACCTACATACCACAGAAGTAGGTGAATTTGAAGTCCATAAATCCACTTTACAAAACTTAACAACAGAAAAAACAGAACTTATTTTATTTTTGCTTTTAACTTTGATCGGTGAGTTACAAGAATAAATTGTTAAGGTCTTATACGCCACGACGGCGGTAATAGCGTCAATTGAAGTTACTGGCTGCAGCATGAAATATAATAATTATCCTGAGAGCGGTGTCGTTCAGCAAAATTTTGCAATAGATACAATTAAGATATCAGTCAGTCACTTGGAGGTCATGCACGATCGATACAAGACGGTTTTTATTAAACGTGGTTAAGAGCTTTATTTGCAAGGCACTTCAGACGGGCTGGATAAAGGATAACTGAATATTAATTGGTCCGTGTAGCATAAACATATTGCAGTTAGCAACTCTTCTATTTTTAGTTATCAATTATCTGTCAACCTTATTTTTAACACGTACAAGTATTTTGATAAAACGTACATTGTATTTACAACTCTTACTTGTATCATCAAATCCAAAATAAAAAAATAGTAATAAAGGTAATGTGACGGCCTTGGGCTAGAGGTCAGCGCGTTAGATTTCTACGGGGAATGCCTGCGGTTCAATTACCAGAGCGGGGGCATCGGATTTTTAACAGCCGTTCTCCCTCGCAAGGCAATTGCAACCCAGCGAGATATTCTGCCTAGTAAATCTTCTCTGGAGTAGAACTGTTTGCACTTCTCGTGGTTCGGAGCCTACGTTAAGCTGTAGGTCCTGTAAGAAAATTAAATTAAGAGAGATGCACTTATTCATTTTTCTCTATTTACGGAAAAGATGCCGTATCCTATCTTCTAATAACTAACTCGTAGATTTATCCCTTTTAGGGCCGGTCTTTCAATGTACCGATAAAGTCCTAGACAAGCTATCGGCCACATTTATCCGCCTTGTTACGGTATTTTCTGTCTTTCAATCGTCCGATAGTCTACGCCAGAGGATAGTATGCTTATTCCATAGGATAAACTTATCGGGTAGTAGAAGCAAGCAACCGACAGTGCTTTATCGGCCAAATAATGCAGCTACGAGTGAGTACGAGGCGACACGAAACATTTTGAGCGGATGTAAATGTAAATAAAGTGTTTATAAAATTAATACTATTTTTCTGGAGTAGTAAGTAATCAATAGATAAATTTTACAAATTGAAGAAGCAAACATTTTTAGTCTTGTAAATGCAGACCGCAGGTTTATCATCGCAATCATTTTGATTTTTCGGGTGATTTAAAATTTTCTGAAAATTTAAATTAAACAAAACCACTGTTCTAATATTACTGGAAGAAATTCAAAGAAGTTACATCAAATAATAAAGTATTGTACACTGATATAGGCGAAATTGTTTATATTTCATAAACCATTGTGTAACACCCATGGAGCAGTTGCTTTTACGTAACCTTGCGACTTTATGCAAGCGGTTCATTGCAGGTGGAATTAGTAACGTTAGTAAAAGCTACAGTAGAAAAAATAATTGTTACACATACAATTGCAAATTTAAATCCCATATTTTAAAACCAACTACGGCAGAAGTAGTTGAGCCCCTCGGCGTTTAGTAAACAAACTGTAGGTATCTCTGTTTAACTCACTGCTATTAAGATAATGCTTTCCTTTCCGCACACCATTGTGTGAAATTTACCCCACATTCTTTAGAACCAGTGGTAGTTAAGCAGTAGGAATTTGGCCGACACCTAACCAGTAGGATAAGTTGTATTGAAAGACGCAAAAACGCTGTCGGGTACACGATAACTTATACCGTCTGATAACTGCCGGACACTTTTATCGGAACATTGAAAGACCGGCCCTTAGTGAAAAAACGAAAAACTTCTGCCTACTTCCTTCGGCTAAGAAGTAAAACCTTAGATCCCGTGCAACTGCGAAGTGTGACACATTAAAAATCACTACTGGGGTTGGTACTACCCCAGACACGCTAAATTCATAGTTACTATGTAGAATGGACCAAATATGGCCTAAGTGCAAAGAGATGCCTGAAAGACTGCATCCTAGATCTTGCTGAATCAAAATACATACATACAAAACAGGTAAGTTGTGTCTGTTTTGTATGTATGCATTTTGATTGATGCCATTCTAAACAACAAACCATCACATCCACATCCTTCTGCATCATACACTTACCTTACATTCATAAAACTAATCATACTATAGGCGAACTCTTATCATACCCTTTCGAAAACTTTCAAACTGCCTTCCTTCCACTACATACAAGTTACCCACTTCGCAGTATTCCTCTGTAAAGGAAGTTCCTTGGCCGTGGGGGAAAACTTGGACTGTTTGCAGCACTTTGGCTCTTGCCGATAACCGATGTAATAATCTGTAAACATATTGAAAAATATTAGAAAAAGTTCTAATGAATTTACTCGAACTTACAACTGGTGAAAGAGGGGCTATGCATTCCTTTGTGGACCCATATTGCTGTCTGGCGGGCAACACAATTACAGCAACCTTTTTAATCTTCCTATAGAAAAATGTCATTCAAAACGGCCACAGTCTCCAGCTAAAGAATGTAATATAAATATCATGCAGAAATTCCAAAACAAAGTGCTGAGAGAATCTTTCATGCGCCTTGGTACATCAGCAACAGCAACCTCCATCGGGACCTGGAAACGGAAACTGTTGACCAAGCAATCAAGAAGTTCGTCAAGAGTGACGAAGAACTACTCTATCACCTTGTCACTGTCGAAGTAATGCAGCTTCTCGATAACACTGGCATAAAGAGAAACTCAAAAGAACTAAACAATTTGAGTTAGTTTAAAGTGAATTTAAGCAAGGCATAGTGCTAGTATACACGTTAAAATAGTGTATCTATCGACAGAATCTAAGGACCATTGATTAACTGGCAGATTCTGGTAATATTAAGTTAGATTTAAATTGTTCGTTGGTATATTTGACCAGATTGTAATACCAAGAAATACCACCCACCAGCTGTGTTATAATAAAAGAAAGATACTTAAATTTGTAATAACATGTGATGCTTGAACAAAAGTCTGACGCTAGTGAAATCAACAAATGAAATTATCAAAAAATCAAAACATCCTGGCGAATTCATTTACATCAATTTTACAAACAAAATTGTTTAAGCATTTACATGTTTTAGTTCACGATTTACGTTTCGATTGCATTTATTCACAATGTTTTACTTCGAAATCCACCACAACCACAAACATTTACCGGCCAAAAAACATGTAGGTTAATAACACCGCATGTGTGATTGGGCAAATTATTTATGTAAATAATTTAATGCTAAAAATAAGTATTACCCTTGAAATTAGTAAACCTAATTGGTTGTCCCTGTTCACGGTCTTTATAGGAGATGTGTTCTATTGAAACCCATCTTTGCTTTATAAAAACATTATTCAACAATTTACTTACAAACAATTACCGTCACAGTTAAGGCATCTATCCCATTGTTTTACTAACCGACGTATACCCTGCTCATAGAATTCTTGTGGCTCCTGATTGAAGAAGTCTTCCACAACTATCTGTACTTCTGCGTCAGACTCAAAATGCCGACCTTTTAATGCATTTTTTAGCGGTCCAAAAATATGGAAATCGCAAGATGATAGACCCGGGCTATAGGGTCCTTCAGGGTCGAAAAAAATATTAACATCACCTTGCCTGCAGAAGGTTGTGGTGAACTTGAATGTTTCCACTGCATCGACGATAACGTGCTCGATAACTCGTAGTAATGGCACCAAGTTTCGTCAGCAGCAACTATTGACAGAAGAAAGTCATCACCATTTTGCCTATAGCTTGCGAGATGTTGCAGAGATAAGCCCATTCGCTAGCATTTTTGTTCAAGAGACAAGAGGAGTACTCATTTGAATTTCACGGAGTACAGTCGCATGAATGTGCTCTGTGTGATTACAAGTGATAAATAAACGTGTGTACCGAAATGCGATTAAAATTTGATCTGCTGACCTCGAGTGATAGATTAATTTGAAAACATCGAACCGGTATGTTATCTCAAATAAATTATCAAAGAGACAAATAGTTTAAATTATAAGAAAATAAAAGTGTATCCACAACCGCAACACTAAAGAAGACAACAATATTGAAACGCAATCCAAACATCCAGGGCAAAAAAAATAAAACCTCCGCCAATATTTATTTACAATGTGAACAATATGGTCGACCATCTAAATAGCACCCTAGAACAAGAGCAACACACCAGCAAAACCCAATCAAACAATACAGTTTAAATCAATGTCAACACGCCCGATTCTTACCGAAAACTAATCAAACAATTAAAAGAAGATGAGATAGTCCACCACACATACCAAATCAAACAAGAAAGCGCATACAGGATAGTAATTAGACACTTACATCACTAAATACCGCAGCAAGAGATAAAAGAGGAACTAGAACAAAAAGGTAACAAAGTCCGTAACATATTATACATCAAACACCGCAAAACTAAAGATCCACTACCATTGTTCTTTATAGACCTGGAACCTCAAGATAACAATAAAAGCATTTATGATGTCAAATACCTAAGTAATATGAGGATCGCCGTTGAAGCCCCAAGAAAGCGAAACACAATGCGCAGTGCACCAGATGTCAATTGTACGGGCCCACAAAATCATATTGCACAAGGCCATATGCATGTGTTAAATGTGGAAACAATCACAATACAAACGTTTGCAAAATGACAGCATATACACCTGCAAGATATGTGCTTTGTCAGGGTAATCACCCTACTAGCTATAAAGGATGCGATATCTACCAAAGTCTACGAAAAATTAAAGGCATTACAAAAATAGTCAGCCACGTCAAAATACACCTTATCCAAACCTAAACATAAATGACAATAACCAATTTCCATCAATAATCACAAATCATCGACAAGCTTAACCACTAACTAATGGTTGGCCTAAATACTCTTAAGTAAATACTCAAAATCAAAACTAACAAAATTAAAGTACTACGTTATAAGGTGCACCACGTAACTCATCCAGATGATACGGCACATGGCGGTGCAGCAGTCATAATCCGCAACTCAATATCCCATTATGAGATAATTCATCAACACACAAACAAAATACAATCAGCTAAGATCGAGGTAGATACCAAATCGGGGCCTTTGACAATCTCATCTATTTACTGTCCACCTAGACATGCCATATCTAAAGAAGAATATGCTGAGTTTCTTGCATCACTGGGACCTAGATTCCTTATAGGAGGAGATTGGAATGCCAAAAGTACAAGTTGGGGAGCAAGGTAGTAACAACTAAAGGCAGAAATCTGCTATAGTCTATAAACGAACTTAACTGCAATTATTTATCAACCGGCGAACCAACTTATTGGCCGTCACACCCCAATAAGATACTCGATCTTTAAGATTTATTTATACACAAAGGTATTGCAGCAAGCCACCTACATGTTGAATCCAATCACGAAATAATCCAAGAGGCTGCCTGGTATTCAACTCCAAAACAAACACAAGAGGCAAAGAAATGTAATAACATACCCCTCTACATCCGGCAACTGGGGTGTGAAAAGCGAAGAGCACGAAGCAAATGGAAGAGGTCCCGAAACAATGATGATAAAATAATATACAATACTAAATCGGAAGTTGCACAAAACCCTCTATGAAGCCAAAAACGCAACATTTTAATATTACATAAACTCACTCTCCAAAGATGATCATACGATATGGAAAGCTACAAAAAATTTCAAAAGACCGAAGATCCCAGTACCTCCAATCAGACAACCGGACAGAAGCTGGGCCAAAAGCAGAAACGTTCGCAGAACAGCTTTCCCAAGTCTTTACACCACCTCGACCCAAAATTAACAACGTTGGTATTGAAGATTCCCTTAACATACCCTCGTCACTTCCAATCAAAACTTTTTCACCCTGAGAAACACTTGAAGAAATCAAAAAAACTAATTCATATAAAGCACCCGAGCACGACCTTATTACAGGTAAAGTTCTCAAACATCTACCAAGAAAGGCGGTAGTACTGCTAACAGCCATATTGTTACGAACCCAAAATCCAAAATTCTACATTAAATTATTAATGCTTAATAGCTGTTGTAATGTGATTTCAATCACTTGCATACACATTTATGTTGCAAGTAGTGACGTCATTTTACTCAGCAAATTCAAAGTAGATTAGAATATTAAATTAGGCAATGCGGAATAAGTAATACGCTTGATCAGGGAAATTGACTAATAACCGGGTCATTGCTTATGGGTGCAAAAGGGAGTTTATAAAAGGACACTTAAGATTGAATTAGAGGGGAGTAGAGAGTGAATAGTTGGCAGTTGTTGGTGGGTATTTGATAGAAGAGAGTGTTCGCAATAACAAACCTAGCAATGGCGCTGTACCTGTCTGTATTATTGTAAGTAGTTTAGTACAATGTTTTAGAATAAGTTGTGATAGTCTTGTAGTACGTAATAATTAATAAATCCAATTATTTTATATAATGGTAATTGTTTCTCTGGTGATCCCGGCGATAAGGACAAATGGCGCCTTATCAGTTACAGCCCATAGGCGTAACAATATATAATAGTATGCTAACACTATCATATTATCCTTAAATCTGGAAATTTGCCCAAATTATTATGGTGGCCAAACCAGGAAAGCCTGGTAATGACACAATCTCATATCGCCCAATTAGTCTTCTTCCTATTTTGCCTTTGGTCTATCTAAGGTCTTCGAAAAATTCCTGATGAGAAGAATTATAACTGACCTGGAACCATCAACAATTATTCCAGACTATCAATTTGGTTTCCGGAACTGCCACTCAACTATACAGAAAACACACAGAATTATAAATAGCATCTTCAAAAGCCTCGAGGAAAAGAAATTATGTACTGCTGTTTTTCTAGATATCGCTCAGGTTTTTAACAAAGTCTCGCACATTGGTCTTTTACATAAAATTAAACGCGTTTTTCCTAGTCCGTATTACCATCTGCTAAAATCATAAATGCAGAACGATACTTCCAAATAAAATACAACTCCAGTTATTCCAACTACCAACAAGTACAATTAGGAGTGCCTTAAGGGAATGTGTTGGACCATTGCTCTTCTTGATTTATAGATCCGATCTACCAACAACAAGCAACACTACTAAATCACCTAGATCTATTATAGAACTGGACTGATAAATGGAAAATTAAGATAAACGAGACAAAATCAGTACAAGTTAACTTCACTACAAAACGAATAGTATGTCCGCCAGTTATCCTAAACAATACTTAAATACCAGTAAAAAATGAAGTTAAATACTTAGGGTTATATCTTGACCAAAAACTGACTTGAAGAAAGATGTCAAAACGAAACGCCTGCAAAATAACTTAAAATTCACAGAGATGTCATGGTTAATGGGACGAGGATCTAAATTATCAATAGACAACAAACTCCTCTTACATAAATGTATCCTTAATTCCATATGGACTTATGGAATACAATTATGGGGATGTACAAAACCTTCAAACGAAAAAATATTTCAAAGGATTCAGTCTAAAATCATACGTTCCATCGCAAACGCACCATGGTACATGTCGAACCTTACTTTACACAATTACCTGAACATTCCCTTTGTCTCCGAAGAAATCGAGAGACTTTCGACACTATTTTTTTTTTGTTAGCCCGCATCATCCCATTATTGGGCAAGGGCATCCTCCATAAGGGGGGTCGGTTGATCTACTCTCCCATAGTGATCAATCCTCGTGGGAGAGAGGCGCCGGTATTACATAGAATTGTCAATAGACGGTTACTCTACTCATGTTATATTCTTGTACCTATATAATTTACTTATTACACAGTACTTAGGCGCAGATAGTAAATATGCAGTTAAATAAAAAAAATTAGACAAGAGACGAGAAATCCATTGCGAACAAACTTTGCTGTAACCCAGATTACGAACAATACTATGGACAGATCCTACACTCGCACCAACAATTTCTGAAATTTCTCTAATTGAAATTCGACGATTTTCTCTAATAAGGCCTTCCACACATGACATATTGTTTTCTGTTAATGCGGTACGCCGTGTACCTGGTCGCGGCTCATCCATAATCCCCTATTTTCCACTTTTAAATTTTCGGCACTATTCCTTCACGGTTGGGTACGCAATACCTGCATTGCATTCGCGTATGAATCTGCAATGGCTGTACACCCTTAGCGCATAAAAATGGTAGGACCTCACACTGATCAAACTTGGGCGGATTTTCAACAATAAACGCCATTTCAAAATCGGAGTTTTAAAAGTCAGAATCAAATTCAAACGCCAGGAACTTATCAATGTGTTGCTTACAAACACTTCTAACATTCAGAAACATCATTTGAATTATTGCATTTGTTTTCAAGGCTAAGTTGATCTAAGATGGGTTTCAGTTGAACAATTCCCGTAATTCGATTTGCTGTCACATCAATTATCGCAAAAATTATCATATTCTAAACAAACTTAGATCAAATTGATCTTATCGAAAAACCCAATAAACTTGAAGCCAAGCAACCTAAAAACAAAGCCCCTTTAAAAATATTGCCTTCCACAAAGAGGATTTGGAAACCTAAGTATTTAAATACTATCTGTACAAATCGGATTTTGAACGGGAAGCCCCATTAGCTCAGTAATTCCTTGTCTGTAACAACAGTTAAACTTTCACTTTGTAGCAGGGGTTGTTGAACATTTATGAAATAGCGATTAAACTCCACCGCCTGTCAATAAACTACTAGTCTGCGGCCCAAAATGAGAAAACTGTTTATGAACGAATCAAATTATCAGTGGTCGTAAATGCAGTTTCTCGACCTCTGAATCCCTCTTCAGAGGCAGATAAATTATCTGCAAAGCTGAAGAATATAACGGCACTTTTGTAAAGTGAGCAAGTAACACTAATAAATCGGCTTTTTCAATACTTTAATAGCACCAAAAAAGTAGCAAACCTTTACCAGAATGGTACAATATACGGTTAGCTATAGAGTGTTTCGAAGATTTTTCCAGGCTTCTGGGAACCATTAAAGCTAGATATTCCAATGCAAATAACATCGTAAAAGATTGAGAGCTAATAACCTTTCAGAAAGGGAACTAAAGCGATATTTTTATAAGAAAAAGTTTATAAAAAATACAGTTTCTTACTTTATCTTTGTAAGAGAATAGATTACTGAATTATTGCTATATCGCACCTTACTAAGAACAACAGAGGTTTCAAAAACTATATAAATATTATTCACCCAACAATATGTAGTTAAGTCTTTGAAAACCTATAATTAAAAGAAAATTTTTCACACTTCTATAGCGTATAAAGCGTTTTCTGTAATCCACATTGCAGGATTACTGAAGGTGGTAATTCTGTTCGCATTGCAAGAAAATTTTACAACTTCCGGTTAATACTGAAAGTGAGATTTTCCTATTATAAATAAAACATATATTATTATATTTTCAAAACATGATTACAATAAGTATAGACTTTCTGTTATATTAAACTAGTTCTGCACTTTTAATTGGAACGAAACTAAATTATAATTTTGTATTAAATTTCATTGGCTAATAGAATACGCTGAGAAATCGATCACATTCGCAGGTTGTTCATAAATCCCACCAGTCAGTTTCGCCAGGAGTTTTGATCCCAAGGATTAATGCAGGTACAGAAAATCAGATAACAAATTCATAAAAGGTTAACAAGTTTTCATTACACAATTAGTCAATAATAACGAAAATAATTTAGAGAATAATTGATACGTAAGTAATTATAACAAATAAGAACCACGATATTAGTTTATTTACGTATTCATGTATTTTTTGTCGCATAAAATTAGTATTATCCTATATATTTTTGCTTGATATTTTTGAATAATTGACACTTCTAATTTTGACATAAATTTATGGTTGGAAATTAAGCAGAACATTCGTAAATATAAACATGACTAGAGGGCCACTTAAAGGCCACGTTAAATCGAGAATAAAAAGATTCACATACATTAGTAGTTTTGGGTAGAAAACACAACCCACAGACCAAATTCTTAGGGAAAATTAAGCATATCATCTAAATCATTTTTATATAAGTATTTTCTAAAGTGTACCACTCTACTCTCATTGTAAATAACGATTTTTTGGAGGTTTTGGCATAACTTGCTTAATGAACACTGAACAGTTAAGCGACATATAAAACTGTTATTTTATTTGCATATGTAGGTATATACTAGAAGAGGATCACCCCTTCGAAAAATATTATTCCTCTGAAACTTCGTTTGTCTCAAAAATTTAAATTTGTTATCACTTACACCCCCCACTAGCCTATCATTAGCATCGGTGGTGGAATTGACAAGTAATTCTAACCCTAAACTTGAGATATAAGAGCATTCATTTTGTGCAGTGGTCGAATTGACCAACTCTAGTATACAGTCTTCTTCTGTTTAGTTCTAATTATAAATGCATTTGCAGGTAATTATTAATTGAAACACAAATTCAATTAATTTTTTAAGCTGAAATTTAAAAAAATTAAGATTTATCTCATCACTAACTTGCAATTGTTACGGGTCAAACGGACTTTTCCGTCGGAAAGTCAAAAATTAGTGTGTGACACCTTCCAAATCACAGTTTAGTGTAGCTTCTCGTGGGAAGGCCGAGAAACCAACGGCTTACGGGAGATGGAACTCACCTGTATTGTGCCTTCTCCTGTATCTAAACCTTACAAAGTTCATGCACAATAAAATACACAGAAATAGAAGATATGCTGAATTTTAAGACAAATATAACTCTATGTATTGCGCGAAACTGGTAACACACATAGTAAAAAAATGCAATCTAAGCGGTAATAACTGTAGTTGAACTGAAGGGAAGTTGGGACGTCCAAACCAAAGAGCTCGCCGCCACTAGCATACGACATTTACTTTAATGAAAAACAGATTTAAGCAGCCAGCGACGTTCGAGTTTACAAATTAAATACACTTTACCCTTAACAAGTAATGAAACGATGGGCAACTGCAGGTTGCCTCACTTCTAATATAACAAGGAAATTAAACTGTTCGTTTCTTATTTACCAACGAAGCACTGTTAAACAGGGGAAAACAATCACTGTATAATACATAGGTAAGTTTACCTTAGTTTTCTTCAGGTAGGGAGTAGAGAAAGAGAGGCACAATTTGGGGTGTTCCTAGGTCATTGAAAAGCAGAAAACAATCGCAGGCACGCCCCTGAACGCTAGATGACGATTGGAACGATTGCGCCAAAGCAATCGCCACGATTTTCTTCGGGAAATGGGAAATTTCGAGTGTTCTTCCAGTCAGGCACGAAACTTCCGTTGTACGAGATTTTAACGGGGTTGATGGCTATAATCCGACACAGGTCGAAAAAACAATTTAACCACTAAATTGTCTTTAATAAAGCGTAACACTCTGCTAATTTTTTAATCCGACTAAATGTCATAGAATATTCTACCCCCGGGCGAGAAAAGCGATACGATAACTTAATCTACCAGAGGCGCTGCCAAAACACCCGTTTTCGAACAAAACACGTTCACCTTTAGATGCTTAGGCTGACTTCTTTCCCCCGGCTGCAGAAAGTCACACCAAACGTAGTCATTCTAGAATAAAATCCTCCGGGTGGAACTTCCGGGAAGCGTAGGATTTTCAGGTCCATGCTGCAGACAAAGGACTCTAAGAACCATTTTCGGTCGGCATATA